>APFE031397391.1:0-114337 GCA_000404065.3 Pinus taeda | reverse complement strand
AAGTGACAAGTGCTCAGATGGACCTTTTCTTTTAAGGAGTTTGAAAAGGAATGAAAGTGACTACTTTGGAAATCTAGATAGAGGGATTACCAAACCAATTTCAAAACTGCAGAATACCTTTTACATACGATAATCAATCTTCCTGAATGTTGTGTTCAGTGCATTGCGATCAATAGGGCGGCAGACACGGCTTCTTACGGATAAAGGATATAGCCTATTGTGGTCTCCCAATATATACTCAACGGTACGTGGGAGCACAAGTTTGTACTGGCACTTGTCGTATCAAAGAGGAGGAATCACCCAACCTACAATGAAAACAATAGTTATGAGGCTTTACAACGCCAAAATACATCTCTAGCCTAGACTTCTAGATGTTGTGCATTAGGTTCCAAAGCATTTTTATGTTCATTGAGGTTTATTTACAGTTGATATTTCTTAAGAAGTTTGCCTTTAAATTTCACCGCATGATGTAGATATACAATTCCTAAATATGCAATATAAGATGATAAACAGTCATTTAATTTCTTTTAGCAATGAAAATCCTAGCTACTAACGAAAGAGAAGTAAAATTCTTTCAACATAGAGCAGAGAGCACACACTAAGATGCACTGTCCTAAATCAATTTCCACATGCAGTGTAAATGCAAATGCACATGCATTTATTTGTTTTTCAGCTTCCTTAATGTGTGAATGAAAAAAAGAAAACTAAGTACAAATCTGAATTACTTTTCTTCAAAGCGACACTTCAACAATTTCTTTTCAAAAAAGAAAGGAAGACTAAGACGACACTTTCAATTTTGACTTGAAAACTACTTTCGACACTTCAAAGAATTGATGATTCAAATCAAATACAAGGGCAAAAGTGTAATTGACTATCTAAAAGAGGAAAACTTTATGACACTCCTTTCTTTGACTAAAAACAACACTTGCAACACTTTTAAATCAAAAGACGCTAGTTTGATTAAGCTACTTTTTACAAAGGAGAACTGTAAATGATGAAAAATACATAAGAAAAATTCACAATTCCTTATCAATGAAGGTTGAAGAATGTAAAGGAAGAAGGTTTCAACAGTGATATACTGATCATAGACAGTAAAATTACTAAATAGAGCTGAAAACAATGAAGAAAAAACCAAAATCTGGAGGCAAAAATAGTCTCACTCAATCATCGCACCTATAACACAGGGAAATAGGGATGCATCTCACCTGCAGCACACAAGAGGTGTGATGCATCCAGATTGCTAATGAGAGACAGCGCGATGGTCCAGGGACGAGATTGAGCTTGGTTTTCACTCACAATTTGCATCTAAGTTCAGGGATTTAGGCTGAGCTAATGATAAACAGTAAACACAAAGTATAGGGGCTGATCTAATGAGGTTATTTGAGCTACCTCTAGGGCACTTAGGATGTTTTCAAGTCAGTTGTTCAGTTCATAAACAAACCCGGAGATTGACTAAAGCAGCGTTGATCTACTTTTCACTTGCATAGCAAATGCAGTTCGAAGGCTAGCTAGCTTAACTTCAGGCTCCTTCTGTAGTTTATAAAGCAAACAAATAGAAACAAACAAGTAAACTATTCTCTCGCCAGCGGAGTCGCCATTCTTTTATCGGGAAAACTAGTGTCCATTCAGAGCTGCTACTCCCACTAAGATGGGTAGATATCTTAGAAACAAACAATTTAAAGTTACTTGTACTTTACTTTATGAGAGATAGATGATAGAGAAGAAGAGAGTACCAACCTCAGTCTTTCACTTGGCTCCTTGCTTGTTTCCTCTCTCCCTTGATAGAGCTTTCGCCACTCCTTTCTCAGTTGTCCCACTTCAAAGAACACTTGTAGAGTCAAAGCAAAAAAATACCATCAAAGCATAGAGATCTATAACCATAAACAATATAGGATCAGATGTATATTAACCATACAAATGCATACATAAATACAAGATTTAGCAATATACAAGTATATGGAGGAAAACTCAAATAGCTTTATTGATAGAGGTAGTAGAAGAGAGGATTACAACCAAGCTGTCTGATCCAGCACCATCCTCCCAGAATGAAAGCCCTTTTCACCTTATGAAAAGCTAGATCACCCAACAATACAATGTTGCACAGAGAAACCAATAGCACTTCCTTACAAAATACAAAATTCTAGCCTCTAGATCTCTAGGATGAGGGATCCATATATAGATATTTGCAGGTGGGTGAGTCAGCTTCTGGGATTTTGATTAGTGTCATTTTACTGATAGTTCTTGGTTCCACTTGGAGATTTCATGATCTCTTACTCATCCCTGGGCGAATTCAGAGAGGCAAGTGTCACAGGGGAAGTTTCCAGAAGATTCCCTAGGTTTCCACTTAGCAAACTACCTCTTCCATTTGTCTACTCTCACTCATCGCACCCTACATAAGGGATTTTTAGTATGCATCACACCCTTTGTGTGCTACAAGTGAGATGCATCACACCCTTATCATGGAGCAGTCTGTATGGTCCAGTTTTGACTAGTTCTGAGTAGTTTTTCAGGGAGAACTTCTGGGAAATGATGTAATCAGCTGATCTTGTTCCTTTAGGGTATGAAAAAACACTTTTAGGGGTTTGGAAGCCCTTGGTTTATGAACATATGTGATTGGAGTTGTAGTGCCAAAATATGTCTATAACAATCCTCTTTTGTTTTTCCTTAATCGAGGAAGTTTTTATAGTAGTGTGGTTGTCCACAACCCCAACACTATAATAGGGTTTCTATAGTTGAAAAAATTCATGTATGCTCATCAATTATGTTGGTTTTGAATCATTTTGAAAACAATTCTTTTGCTGACTTTTACCTTGTAAATTTACCTTGCTAGTTTTTGTGCAAATTCTTTGCATTCTTGGTATTCTGAAGACTTGTTTTCCTTTCCTTTCTTGACCATGCTTCTTTACCATCCCCTTTCTATTTCATCTCTTGATATCATATACATGTCTTAAGAACAAATTCATCCATGGTATTAGGGTTATCAAACTCCATTAGTTACTTCATAAATAGAGGAAAATTATTTATGAAACACTACACCTTAGCCTTCTCGTCTTGTATGTAAGGAATGTACCTCAATAAAGGAGTAAATTTTACCACATGGTTGGCCATGGATAGTTGACCCAATCTGAGGTCATGAAATTCCTTTGATTTATCATTATAAAATCATTCAGATAGGTACTTATTTTTCAAATATTTTTGGAAATCCTCCCACATTATTTCTTGTTCATCGATTTCCTGCATAGTCTTGACTTCCTCGCACCACAAGGGCTTTTCCTTGGAACTGATAGATTTCCAAATTAGCTTCCAAATTGTTATTGCATTCATAAATATGGAAATATTTATTTATATTTATTAGCCATCCTTCAGCCATCTCCTCTAACTCACAGTCAAATGTTCAAGGATTAATTTTCCTAAATTCCCCTTATAATTATGTCATTTTTCTTTTTTCCCCTTTTTTCCTAGAAGCATTTGTAGATTCTTTTGCATTTTCATCCTTATCCCTTTCTGACTCTTGTGTGTGAATTATCTCAAGTATATTGTCCTCTCTCCATCTATGTGACTCTATTATGTTCCCATTATCAATATTTGGGACAACATTCCTATGATTTTTCCTGTTAGTTGGACTTTTCATTATTCATTCCTACTCCCACATTAATCACTTGGTATCTGCCCTTAAATTGACCATTTATGCTCTCAGTTGTGGAACTATTTTTGGTAGCATAATAGTTTTTGCCTAAGGTTCTTCCCCTAACTAGACCCACATTTTTGGATTGGGTCCAAGGAAGGGTATTGAACCAAACCTTGTAGGTGGCCTTATAAGTGGTGTGGTCATTGGAGCACTTCCCCTTCTTGTCCTTCTTCCTTTGTGAAGCAGAAAATATAACTCGTTATTCTATTGGCTTGACCTAAATAAGCCATAGTGTGGGAATCGTACCTCTGATACCACTTGTAACATACCCCAATTAAAAAAAAATCTCAGTTAATTTACCCATAAGTAAAGATTTTATTTGATGATCACTGAAGGGAAAATGATTAAATCTAAACTTCTATAGGATTTCCCTTGTAACAATGCATGTGGCTTCTTTTTCATTATTATTATTCTAATTTTAATATGCTTCTATCTTTTGATGCATCGTTGTGACTTTGTACATATCTCTTATGACCGTGGAGTGGTAATAAAACAAGTTATAATGAACCTTGCACTATGTGCTAAGTATTGTTGAGAATAGTCATGAATTTACACATGAATTATGAAGTTATAAGAAGGTTTAAAACCTTATCACACTCACACACACACACACACACACGCACACAACATATATAATATATATACTTATGTTCTGTCGAGATTTAATGGTTATGAGATTATGTTATGAAAATTCATTGGAAGGTGTCTTTAACCTTCCAAATGCATCCAACTATATAGTACTCCTAGTTGTTGGGATTCACTCCACCTCAGTGTTTGTGAGAACCCTAGGATCAATGGCTCAATATTGTTTTCAAATTAAATGGTAGATTTGTTGTTATGCAGTTACAAAAGTAACTACCTCCCCTCTATTACACTGATATGGCTCAATTCTTTCTCTTTCTAAAAAAGGGTTAGCTCTGTAACAGGGGTCAGGTTTAACATAGGAAAAACTCCAATAGGTACTTTTCCTTCAAACTAGAACCTCAAGGATACAGTCTCGTATTTTATTCCTTAATGGATTAGCCCTTACACACTTTTGGCTCCTTTGATTTAGTGCAACCAAGGCTTTTTTTTGTTTGTTGTGAGTTCTTGCTCTTCCTTTGCACATGGAGTGGTGCCTCAAAACCAGTTACTTGAAACTTCATTTATAACAATCCTGGGTTAAAATTTCATGTAATAAAAGCTAATAAAGGAAAAATAAGACCAAGTTCAAGGGACATTTATTTGAATATGAGTGTTGGGAAAAATATCCTCGTGGGAATCACTTCTTGTGTATTATGGCTAAGGGTAAATAGATAAAGGTAATGGAAAAGGTTTTAAAAAGGAGAAAAGGTATTATTAGGATTTTATTTATGAAAATAAAGTAAAATAGGGGAAAGGGAGGTGAACTGTCACAGGTTGCATGTGAGGAGGAAATTGAAATAAAATTAAGGGAAAATGAAGAAACTAGAGGCATCAATAATAAAACTACATCAAAGCATCAATTAATATCTTTTGTGAGTTCATTTTTAGAATTGGTTTTCAGAGAGGAGAAGAGCACCAAGAGGAGAAGGAAAGCACGAAACAAAAGGAACGATAAGTAAGGACAAGGGAAGCAAGGGAAAGAAACGATCAAGAAAGGAAAGGTTGGATCAAGTAGCTTCAACAAGAATACTTGTAGGTAACAGGTTGCATGTATGATTTCCTAGATGATTTTGGCATGCATGTCATATGCAGGTGTGTATTTGGTTTCATTGTTGTCGGTGGCATGCATTTTTCTGGGTTTTGACAGTGGTTTTTAGCCTTGCCTTACCATTTTGGATAGCCATGGTGTGATGGGATTTTTTCTTGGTTGAGCTCTTGATTTCCAGAAGATTTTGGATCCAGGTGAGTTGGTCTCAGGAAAATACCAAGGGTTGGGGGTGAATATAGTCTTCTCAGGGAAGCCCTTAATAGGTGGGTATAGATATGAAAATTCTTCAAGGGATACTAAAGGAATTTTGAGGCATCCAAGCTTAGTTTCGTTTTATATTCTCAGAGCCATTTTAGGTGAGATCACAGTATGGTGAGGGTGGAGGTGGTTTAACCTCTTGATTTCCTTGGTTTTTTATGGATTAGTTTGTTCCATGAGATCCCATATTCATGCTTGGAATATAGCATGGGGGTGATAGGCCAAGAGAAAGGATTGGTTCATCCCAATCTATGGTTAGGTGGTACGTGGAAGTCCTTGAACTGGTTGGGTTTTTCATATGGTTAATAAGAGATAATTTTCTCTTGTCTTTGATAAGTAAATTTCCTTTCTATTATGTGTCTTTAATGGTTGTTCTATCATTTTTATCTATCTGGTTATATGCTAGTTATAAGAATGGCTATATGACAAATCTAAGTATGTTTCTCATGACATTTCATTCAATAAATGTCTACATAATGGATGCATGACATAATTGGTGTTATGACATTTATTGTGAGAAGGAATAAATCCTTCTTATTAAACCTTAGACAAGTTTTCAGATCCTTACGTTCATATATGCATTCATTACCTATAGGATGCATGTTCATCATGTGTTTGATGGAATGTCAGCCTTGGTTGGGAGAGGTCAGGTCAAGTGCAGTTTTAAGTTTTGGTTTGGAATCCTTTTTTCTATGTGATTCATCATTTCTACAAGTTTCACTGAGTTATGGGCAAGGGCCTGAATCTTAGCCCTAAAAAAGTGGCAGAGAATTCAATGTAACTAGCATATAAATGACTGAAAAATTCCATATTCATTGGGAAGCAATCCTGTGGGAGTGACTGGAGGGTTATAGTCACTTGGAGGCATTGGAAAGGGAGCGAATGATGATCTAGGTTAGTGAAACAGAGAGTTAACTTAGGGGTTGGACACCTAGATGGGTTGGATTTCTCTTGGAGGTCTTGTGGCACCTACGGGAGGTCAGTGAAGTCTTATGTTGTCAACTCCGTTTCCTTAAGATAATATAGGTGGTTGAGTCTTATCATAGTGACCCTTAGATCATGTTTACCTCAAGAAAACTAGTGAAAGTGGGTAAATGTGGGAGTAGGTGGTTATAGGGAGGTATGAGAGTGGGTTTCCATTCTCTTTGGGTGATATGTGATACTACAGGTCATATAAGAGCTAGTTTTCATTCTCTTTGGGTGATGTCTAATACCACAGTGTGGTATCAAAGTGGGTGGTGCTCTCTTTGGGTAAAATGTGATGTTGTAATGGCTATGGTTGGCATGCATGGGGTCATGGCAAACAGTTGGTATGGTCATTCATGATGTAACTATATTGATGTGACTATGATTACACATATATCATGCTAATGTGGAATGATTTTTCAGATGATATAAGCCTCCCCTTAACATCAATAAGGTATGGTTTTGATTTTTGTATCTATCTGGTTTATCTAACATGTACTAGTTGTAGGAAGAAGAGAATAAAAAATGACGACAAAAATGGTAGACTAAAATTCCCGTGACTCTCCCTATATACTAGTTGGGCAGCAAGGAGATAAGTATTTTACTGGTGTAGCTTATACATTGAGGAGTTTGAGGGAAGAGATCAAAAGTTGCAAAGTAGACAATGAAAGGTTTGTTGAGGCTCAGGAAAGACTTGCAAGGGCTCAAAAAAGGAAGGTAGAAGTTAATGCAACAATTATTCATAGCTTGTCAAAATTCCAAAGACGGGGATGGTTGAGGTTCAGTCAAGAAAAATAAGAGAAAACTAATGGAGCCTATGGTAGCAAGTCTTGGTCTAGATAAAGGTTGGATAAAGGGATATAGTCAAAGGTGTAGATCACTGGATACACCTGACAAGAGGACTAGTATGTATGGGTGTCATTCTACTTCTTCATCAATGAGACATTATCATTGTCATCATTGTCATCATCCTTATAGGAGTAGTGAGCACTTTCCAGAGGATTTCAAGCACTGTTATGAGGATTCAAAGCATCGTTGGAGGAGGCCAAAAGGAATTTGAAGCATTGTTGTGAGAATTCAAATCACAAAGTTGATCCTAAGCATGATTTGAAAGGAAATGAGAAATTTAAAGGGAAGTGGCTACCAAAGTGGGGAAGACATCAAGATGCAGGTGAGAAAGAAAATATTGCTCCTTACAAGAAGTTCAATGCAGTTGAGAAGGGAAATGGGTCTCATCCTAGAGATAAGCAAACTAGATGTCATAACAGGGGACCTTTATAGTGTTGGATATGTGGTAGAGATCATCACAAGAAGAATTTTCCATTGTGCTAGGGTGGTAGGCCTCAGATATATAGTGCTCAAGAGGCATAGATAATTGGGATGTTGGTCATATAATTCCTTGGGTTGATGCAGCTACGGACAACAAGCAGGTATATCACTAGGTATCCATTATTTAAATGGAAGGTAAGCTATGTGGTTAAGTTGTTTCTATTTTAATTGACACTGGATCTTATTATAGTTATGTTAATCCTAACCTAGTGGATAAGTGTGGTTTGAGGAAAGAAGTGCATGTAGGGTCTTGGTTAGTATAGTTGGCTATAGGTACTAAGAAGAGAGTTCATCATTTGGTGAGAGATTGTGCATTTGAGTTGAATCATATGTCTATAGCATCACATCTCAATGTAATGCCACCAGGATCATATAATATTTTTTTGGGTATGGATTGGCTGCACCTTCAGAGGACCTAGGTAGATTATTATGACAAGGATATTGAGTACCTTGATAATGGGGAAAATAGAATCTTGTAGGGAAAGAAGAAGCCTACATAAGTTATAATAGTCACTGCCATGCACACTAAGCGTAGTTGTAGGAAGGGGTGTGTACTATTTCCAGTCCATATTTCCAGTGACAAGGGTAAGGATGTTGAGGATGAAAAAATATTCGAGAGACACCCTATATTATAGTAGTTTCACGATGTGTTTCTAGCAGAGATTCTGCAGTTGCCTCCCCACAAGGAAGTGGATTTTTCTATTGAGTTGGTACCAGGGGTAACACCATTATCAAAGGCACCTTACAAGATGAGTACACCAAAGTTATTAGAGTTGAAGTTGCAGCCGAAGGAAATGCTTGATAAGGGATACATTAGGTCAAGTGTAACGCCTTACGGTGCACCAGTGTTGTTCATGAAGAAGAAGGATGGTACTCTTAGATTGTGCATTGATTACAAGGAGTTGAACAAGGTGACAATCAAGAACAAGTACCCATTGGCAATGATCAATGACTTTTTTGATTAGTTGAAGGGAGTAGCAGTGTTCTAGAAGATTGATTTGAGATCAAGATACCATCAGGTATGCATAAAAGAAGAGGACATCTACAAGACTTTTTATAGGACTAGGTATAGGCATTATGATTTTGTTGTGATTATTTTTGGTTTGGATAATGGCCCAACTACTTTTATGTGCTTGATGGATATTGTGTTGCATCATTATTTTGACAAGTTTGTTATTGTATTCATTGATGATGTATTGATATATTGTAAGAATGAGGAATATCATACTAAACACTTAGGAAAAATATTGAGATTGCTAAGAGAGCATCAATTATATGCTAAGCTTAGAAAGCGAAGCTTCTTTCAGACAAAGGTATATTACTTGGGACATGTTGTATTAAAGGAAGGCATAACAGTGGATCCAAAAAAGATAAGGGCTATCATGGAGTGGGAAACTCCTAAGAATGTGGATGAATTCAAATCATTCATGGGGCCAGCGAGTTACTACAGGAGGTTCATCATAAAATTCTCATGCATATCAATCCTATTACATCATTGCAAAGGAAAGGTATGAAATTTGAATGGACAAAGCAATTTGTGGCCATTTATGAGTAGTTGAAGCAGTTGTTGACCAATGCTCTAGTTCTTAAGATTACATATCCAAACAAAGAGTTCGTGATGTATACAAATTCCTGCAAGATAGGAATTCATGGGATCTTGATGCATGAGGGACAAGTGGTGTGTTAGGAGTATAGGAAGTTAAATGAGCACAAGAAGAACTATGTCACTCATGATCTTGAGTTGGAAGTTATTATTCATGCCTTGAAAATGTGGAGGAATTATCTTCTTAGTAGGACGTTTGTATTGATGAGAGATCAGGGCGGGTTAAGATATTTGTTTGACCAACCCAATATGAATGCTAGGAAGGCTAGGTGGTTGGCCAAAATCAGTGAGTTTGACTTTGATATCAGATACATTAAGGGTAAGGAGAATAGGATTGTAGGTTATCTCAATAGGAGAGTGCATATGAACTGTGTTTCAACAATGAGCTCTTATGGGACATATTTATAGGATTAGATCTTATAAGCAGGCCAACAAGATGATAGGTAAAGGGAGCTTGGGCACATGTTAAAGCACGATACATGTGATTAGTATGTGGACTATTATCTCACAACAAATGGTTTGGTGAGATTTAAAGACATGATCTATTTATCAGATGACAGTGGGATCAAGAAGTTTATCTCGATGGAGTTTCATGTCAAGCCATATTCAAGACACCCAAGATATCAGAAGATGTTGAAAATAGTGAATAATTTGTACTATTGGTTGAATCTTAAGAAGGGAGTGGTAGAGTGTTTGGCTATATGTTTTAACTATTAGCATGTGAAAGTAGAGTGTAAGCATCTTGGTGGTCTACTACAACCTATTTTGATTCCAAAATGGAAATGGGAGGGAATTTTCATGGATTTCATTATAGGTATTCATAGGACATCGAGGCAACATGATTCTATCATGGTTGTGGTCGATAGTTGAGAAAGGTAGCTCATTTCATTCTAGTGAAGACTGCATATTCACCTATTGAGGTGGAATAGGTCTTCATCAAGGAGATCATGAGATTGCATGGTGTTCCATTTTGGTTTGGGCTGTGTCAGAAAGGAATACTAAGCTCACTTCTAAGTTTTGGAAGGAGCTTTCCGTAGGTTTTGGGATAGAGTTAGCCTTGAGTACATCTTATCATTTGTAGATAGATGGACAAACAGAGATGGTCAATAGGTTTTTGGAGGATATGTTGAGGATGTATGTCATGAACCAACAGAAGACATGGGAGGAGTACCTCCCATTGGTCAATTTTGTTTACAATAATGGTTATTAGGAGTCATTGAGGATGAATCTATTTGAGGCACTCTATGGGCAGAGTTGTAATACTCCCATTAGCTGGAGTGATCCAGTGAATAGAGTACTTGTTGGACCAGAGAAATGGAACAGGAGATGCAAGTTATAAAGAAGAATATAAAGGCAAAATAGGATAAGCAGAAAAGTAATGCAAACCGGCACAGGGAATTTTAGCAGTTTTGGGTTGGGGAGCATGTGTATTTGTACATTAAGTGCAAGAAGAGCTATTTGAGGATTGGATCATGTGCCAAGTTGGCATCATGGTATTGTGAGTCATTTGAGATCCTTGAGAGGATCAGATTAGTGGCCTATAAATTTTCACTGCCTCTGACAATGAAAGCCCACAATGTTTTCCATTTTTGATTGCTTAAGAGATATGTAAAGGATGTTCATCATGGTATTGAATGGGTTGTATTGCAGGTGGAACCAGAAGGAGAATTCCAAGCGAACCTCAGGGCATATTATAGCAGAAATAGCTCAGGCTCTAGAACAGAGCAATCGAGCAAGTTAAAGTGCAGTGGAAGCACTTTGGGCCCAATCAAGCTACATAGGAGATGGTTGATCAGATGTGAGCTATATATCCTTCATTGTTTTTCCATGGAGGAAAATGAGTTTTTAATATTGTGCATATTTATGTATGGTTTCTATTATAAATACCATGATGAGATGTGTTATAAAGATCAAATAAGCGGTATCATTGTTGTGTTGTCATGATGGTTTTTCTTTTGAGCAAGTTTTTCATTGTAAATACTGTAATAAGCTAAGTTATAAAGCTCCATGGAAAATATGTTTTTCTTTTTAGTGGATTTGTTGGTTGTATGTGTCATATATCACTGAGGACAGTGTTCCCCTAAGGGAGAAGGGTTTGTAACAACCTCAGGTTAAAATTTCATTTAATAAATTTAATAAAGGAAAAATAAGACCAAGGGCAAGGGACATTTATTCCAAGTTTAATGTTTCAAATAATATCCTACTGGGCATCAATTGTTGTGTATTATGGATAAGTGGAAATTGGCAAAGGTAATGGCAAAGGCTTTGAAAAAGAAAAAAGGTATTATTGGGATTTTATTTATGAAAATAAAGGAAAATAGGAGAAAAGGGAGGTGAAAGGTCACAGGTTGCATGTGAGGAGGAAATTGAAGGAAAATTAAGGAAACATGAAGAAATTAGAGGCATCATTAATAAAACGACATCAAAACATGAGTTGGTAGCTTTTGTTAGTTCATTTTCAGAATTGGTTTTCAAAGAGGATAAGAGTGCCAAGGGGAGACGGAAAACAAGCAAGCAAAGAAAGAACAAGCAAGGATAAGAAAGAACATGAAAAGAAAAGGAAATAGATTATCAAGCAAAGAAAGGTTGGATCAAGTAGCTTCAACATGAGTAATTGCAGGTAATACATTCCAAGCATGATTTCCTAGTTGGTATTGGCATGTGTGGTATGTGCATGTGTGTATTTGGTTTCATTGTTGTTGGTGGCATGGATTTTGTTAGGTTTTAATAATTATTTTTAGCCTTTCCTTTCCATTTTTGGATAGCCATGATGTGATGGGATTCTTTCTCGATTGAGCTTTGGAATTTTGTAAAGTTTTGGATCTGGGTGAGGTGGTCTCATGAAAATCCCAAGGATTGGGGGTGGAGATGGTCTTCTCTGGGAAGCCCTCAATAGGTGGATGAAGATAGGAAAAATCCTTAAGGGATGGTAAAGGAATACTAAGGAATCCAAGCTTAGCTTTGTTTTGTGGTCTCGGAGCTAGTTTAGGTGAGATCACAGTATGGGGAGGGTGGAGGTGGTTTAACCTATGGATTCCCTTTGTTTTTTATGGTTTATCTAATGAGATCCCACATTCATGCTTGGAATATGGCACGAGGGTAATTGGCTAAAAGAAAGCTTTGGTTCAGCCCAATCTATTGCCGGTGGTACGTGGAAGTCCTAACTTGGTTTTCTTTTGCATATGATTAACAAGAGTTAAGTTTCTCTTGCCTATGATAGGTAAATGTAATTCTTATAATTTGGCGTTAATGGTTTCTGTTTCATTGTTATATATCTGGTTATATGTTGGTTATAATCATGGTTATATGACAAATTTAAGTATGGCTCTTACCAAATTTCATTCAATCAATGTCTGGCTAATGGATGCATGACCTAATTGGTGTTATGAAAGTTATTGTGATAAGGCATAAATCCTTCTTGTTAAACCTTAGATAAGTTTTCAAATACTTATGTTTAGATATGCATTCATGTCTTGTAGGTTGCATGTTCATCATATGTTTGACAGAATGTTAGTCCTGGTTAGGAGAGGTCAGGTCAAGTCCTGGTTTAATTTTTGGTTTAGAAGCTTTGTTTCTATGTGATTCATCATTTGTGGAAGTTTCACTAAGTTCTAGGTGAGGGCCTGAGTCTTATCCCTAAAAATTTCACTCAGAATTCGGTTTCACTGGCATAAAACTGACTGAAAAAGTCCACGGTCACTGGGAAGCAATCCTATGGGAGCGACTAGAGGGTTATAGTTGCTTGGAAGCCTTGGAAAGGGAGCGACTAAGGCTCTAGGTCAATGAAACAGAGAGTTAACTGAGGGGTTGGACACCTGGATGGGTTGGGTTTCTCCTAAAGGTGGTGTGGCACCTGAGGGAGGTTTTTAAAGTCTTAAGTTCTTGACTCACTTTCCTTAAGGTCATAGAGGAGTTTCAGTCTTATCATAGTGACCCTTAGCTCATGTTTACTTTAGGCAAACCAGTGAAAGTGGGTAAATGTGGGAGGAGGTAGTTACATCTTCCTACGGAGGAATGAAAACTCATCCCTACCCATTTTTTGTAGTTGTCTACTTATGAATAATAAGCTAATGTTATAAACTCAACAAGCCTTTGTTCTTGGCAATAAATTCATTTTCTTTCATTCACTTTTGGAAATTTTGATATGTGCAAGTAACAAGTTACTATCACCTTCGTAGTTTCCTACAGGTAGGAATTAAACCCTAACTTATTCTCTGTTTCACTTTCATTAATTCTTAGAGCATGAATTTACTTTTAATATGTTTTTCTTGTTATAATTGTGACAGGTTCAGACTCTCCAAAACATTGCGATCTAGGATGAGTTATGAATGTCAATTTTAGCTTATGCGATGATTTCGAGGTTTTAAAAATCACTCGTTAGTTAATTTTATTCCCACCCAAAATCCAATCTTTGGGTTTTTATTATATTTTCAAAAAAATGAACATTGTCTCGACTATGACATTTGATTAAGAAAATATGTTTCTCATTCTAGGTTGTTGGCCTCATGGCTTGAACAATGTCATAACAAGTTATATGGTTTGCCTTATTATTGTATTTTTGTGGTTACAATTCTAAGGATTGCAACTTCTGCGTATTATATTTACAACAATTCCACTTCTATGGTAATTAAGAACTTATGGCCTACTAGCTTGTTATAATCTGATATATGGTTTCAATTTTTGCATTTACTTTCTCTTTTATTGACCGTAAATTGTTCAAGCTCTTTGTTTTCATCTATTTGTAACGTATATTCGATACTACTATAATTCTGCTCTATTATTAATATGTCTATTTTTTTTTTTCATTTTGTATATTTAGAAGAATTTGTGCTGAGCTGGAATAGTTCTAATTTTTTGTACATTAGATTATTTTTGGTTTTTTTAATGGAAATGGAAGGGTTAAATTGAAGTTGGTTTATTTTACAGTTCCAAATTTCTACCATAACTATTTCTCGATATTATTTCATTTCTTATAATTTAACTCGCGGTCGTAGATATTAGCTTCAAACAGGTTATAGATAGTTCCAACATGCTTTTCAACCCTAACAAGTTCTTGATATTAACCAATCACGTTCAAGATATTAATAGATTCTTGATATTAACCTTTCTCCAGTAAAAAAATAGTTGGAAAGGTATGCATAACCGTAGTGGCCCAATTTATATATATTCAGTACTTTGTTTCAATCTTATGTTTGCAGATTTACTTACTCATTTATTCTGAAGGTTTGAAGTAGGTCTAGTCCAGGGCCTGTTCTGCTTCCTTCAATCCTATTATTTATACTTCAAAATTGTCTCTTGGTATGTAACTGCAGACTAATATAGCTCAGTGCAAGAATTAGATATTTTTCAATTTTGTTTCATATCAGATCAAATTCATACTTTTACCATTTAACAGAATCATAACATAACATAAAACATATATTACACAAATTAATTATGCATTTTAAATTAGCTAATCTGCCACGAAAAGAACTAAGGAGAAAAAATTGTTGCACTTAAACAATGAGTACAGATAGTCTCTACCAGAACTCCCTTCATGTGAGTTTCACTTCCATAACAATTTTCTTGACAAGTACAAGACTAGGTCCACCTAGGGCTTGCCTATCCACACCAAGCCCTGCTTAGGGTTTCAGAGACCACATAGGTATAACTAGGAATTCCACTCCCCAACTAGCACAATTTTTTTTGGCAGTGTTCTACCTTCCTCAACATCATCCTATATGAGGTATCAAACTTTCAATTTCCTCTCATGAAACTCCTCCAACAAGGCTCCAAGTCACTAAATTGCCTCAGAATCTTTCCCTCACACTCTCCTGGCTCCCTTTACACTAACTAAAATGTTTTATCTCTAAAAAAAATAATAACAATCTTCTAACTATCTAGTAAGTGAAGCTCTTATTTAACATATTTTCTCTTCATAATTTCCATAACTAATCATAACCAATTTTATTAATAAAATAAAAATAAAAATAAATATTTATATTTATTACATAATGATATAAAACATTTTATATGACGCTTAGTATGCGAAATGATTTTTAATAAACTTTCTATATGACGCATAGTATGCCAAATCATTTTTAATAAAAACAAATTAAAGTATTTTCATTTCACCAAGAGATATTACAACAATGTACCACAAAAATAATATATTTGTCATAAAATTAGTTTCTATTAATATTTATATTTAAATCTAAAACATTATCCCTCATTTACTGACTTAATTGAAAGTCTCAATATTTTTATCAATATCTTCTCATAATAACTATATTATTGTTTATTTATATTCAACTCGTTACATTCTTTTGCTCTATTATTTATAATTATTTATATATCTTCTTATAATAATTATATTATTGTTTTATTTATATTCAACTCGTTACATTTTTTGCTCTATTATTTTATAATTATTTATATATTTTTTTATTTTTTTGTGTGTATATTTTTTAATACCATTATTTTTCTATTAGTATTACCATTTATTTTTCTCTTCTTTTAATTTCATTATAAATACTAACTATCTTCGCTCTATTTTAAAGATTCTTTAGTACTCCGCATGCTAAGACGACTTTAAAACCTATTGTTACTTGCATGATTTTTAACAAGTAATCCATTAGATTTTAGAAATATATAGAAGCACACAGATATTTATTTGTACTATTCACAATTTATTAAACAAAATCAAATATATAAATTTACCATAAAGAAGATGTAGTTTTAATAACAATTTATTCTTATTATTATTAAAATTTTCAATTTTAAAACAATTTTATGGTGTACAAATGTATATTATATAGTTTAATATAAAAGAGATATATAATTTTTTATATAGTTTAATATGAAAAAGATGTATAATTTTTTCTATGTTTAACCATAAATTGTTACATGCTCTTTTTATTTTAAAAGTAAAACATTTTCTAAATAATAATGTTATATGTTATGAATATACATATTTGTTTAGTTTTAATTAAAAGTATTATAAGAAATACCGTTTTCAATATGGCTATTTGAGATAGATGTGTAATGACACTTATAATTTTAAAATAACAATAAAATATTTTATAATAAAAATAACAATATTTCCTATATGAAGAAACAAAATGAGCATACATATTTGATTAGTTCAATTAAAACATTATAAAAATTATTTATTCTTAATTATAATTCAATTAGTTGTTGATATTACAACACAAGATGGAGGAGATGTGGTAAAAGCACCTCACTCTCACAACTAACAATAAATAAAATATTTGAACCAATGATGTGTTTGTGGGGATTAGTCTCCACTAGGTCACTGGTTCAAATCTCATGGGGAGGGTTTGAGAATAGGAGCCACTTTTGGGGAAATTAAACTATGGCAAGGGGTGTCTGAGGTCGACTAAGCTTCACATAATCGTAGTGATAATATCCCGTTGGTGGGAATATCATTATTCCATCCAATTTTGGGGCTTTACTCTCACTATTAACGATAGATAAAATATTTTGATATCCATATGAAGTAGCATAGTTTTCTACTATCAAAACTTAAAGAGAGATAAAATAATTAAAAGTAAAAAATTCTTATATTGTCACTTTTAAATGTATCTTTTAAAATTATTTCAATTTACAACTTAAATAGATTATTTGAATATTGATATTAGCTAATTTTTGCAATGTAAACTTCTTATATATGTATATAGAGAGAGAGAGATAGAAAGACAAAAATGAAGAATATTATTGTAATATTAATGATAATAAGATATTAGAGAAGAAGTATTTACAAGAGGGAGATATCTAATTCATTCGATATTTTTTTGTTTGTAAAATAATATTTTATTTATTCATAAGAAAGTTACATCGTGAGGAGCTTAACTTCAAAACACTTATGAGTTCCTTCCTACTAGATTTATTTGCGAGATGGTAATGACAAAATGACACTAATAGTAACATCAAAAAACTTAAGGACCATAGACTAATTGCCAGAGTAACAATAAAAACCCAAGGACCAAAAAACAACCCACAATCATCTTTAATCAAGTATATTGCCTAAAGTTGGGTCATCCAGACCATTACCACATGGAAAACAAAAGGCTTTGTGGATATGTGCCTCCATCTGAGCCATTCTACCTTGAAAGTTGTCCAACCTCTCCTAGAGTTGCTTCAATTCTCGCCAAAGAGAGACCAATTGAGCCATCATATGACATTGATTGTGTTGGAGGCCATTCATAAAGGAAATGACCTCGTTGTGATCATCATGATGGCCATAGGCCAACTGATTCATATATCTATGCTTCTAAATAATCAAAGGTTGGAGGTAGGTCCACTTGTCCAAGTGAGGTGGCTAGCTGCTACTCTACCTCCTTCCCATTAAATTGTTTCTCTGCCTAATGTGCTACCCCTTTTCCATGAGGACTAATGCCTCTCTTGGCTTGTCCTCGCTAACATTGCAAGATGATCCAGTTGGCCATAGGGCATAACCCATGCAAAAAGTTCAATCTAGAGACATGAATGCGAGGAAGGATGAATTTCCAAAAGGCCTAAGACACCTCATCGACTGACCAGCCTACTCCCCACTCGAATGACGAAACTTCAAAAATCCCAGTCATTCTAAGACAACCACCTTTCATCCTCTAATTTGTGTTGAGATAACAACCCCTCTATTTAGTACTATTCCACCAATATAAATGTTACAAGCCCATACTCCTATGTCCTTCCCTACTCAACAAGATAATCCCACACGCCTGCATAGAGTGAAATTCTGAGAGCTCCCAACTTGCCTTCACACCAACCCTCTAAAGAAAATTAAATAAAAATAGAAATGGAAAGAAAAACACATGGGCTTCCACCATCCTTTATTTCCACCCCAACCAAACCCTAGAATGCTCCAAACACTGCTACAAAGACCTTATCAAGAAAATGTTGAACCAAAATGAAGATTAAACAAGAAATTAATACATGCTCCAAAGAAAGAGGGAAAATATCGATGTTCGACATGATGGTAGCATTGCCTACTACGCAACCCACTTGCCTCAACACCATAGATTCTCCCACAACTAGAATCACCTAAAGTGAATCAATGTCCCAAATAATTATTCCTAGAATCATCTTCTTGACAAAATTACCAACATTTATCCTTGAATTCCTTCTCGACTTCGAACTTGTAGAATGGAGGGAAGGGTATGTCTATGATAGATAGCCAACCTATGCTCCAAGGGAGAGAATCCCCACCAATGTCTCACTACCAATTCCCCGAAACTAACTTGCAAGTCCTATAATCGACCAAGTAAACCAAATAACCTGTGTTAATTCTTGAAACTTCTTATCCTAATTGTCTACAATAGCTTCTTTGAGACACCTCCACATCCACTTTCTATGTGGGAGTGGAGTAAATTCTTCCTCTTGAACCCATATCCCTTCATTCATCACCCCTATAGGGAACAAAGCTAAATAATGTTAATGTAGGTTGTTAAATATATTAATAAGAAGAAGACATTTTATGTGAAAAATGTAGTCCATAAATAAAATATTTCAATGTCCATGTTATTTCAATCTCAACTATATATAATATATCATTTTAAAAAATTAATGAATATATTATATAAAGTAATTGAAAAAAAATATATTATAGTTTAAACATTTCAATTAGCCTTTATTATTATACATTTTCAATTGTCTTTGGTATATTTATTTAATGAATTTTATCTTAAATTTCAATAAATATTATTTGGAATTACAATTTTTAAGTTGTGTAATTTACAAAATCCAAATTTATCTATGCATTAAACAATACAATTTATATATATATATTATATATATTATATATCATATATATATATATATATATATATATATATATGGGAAAGAAATTCACCTCTCTTAACTGAAGTGTTAGAATGAGGTTATTAAAACAATATTCATAGGAAGGAAACCATTATTATAGTTCATTATGTTGCTAGTGTGAATTTGAACCTGGATGTAGAAGATAACATCCAATTTCACCCAACCATCAAATATAACCTCAATTCACACACACACACATATCCATTGTAATCACAGATCTATCAAGTACCAAGAGGAATCAAGTCCCTTAACGTGTAAATTATTTTCATGTTTTAGACTCTAAAAGAGATTTTCACGTGAAGAGATTTGATCCCTCTCGACATTTGGATAATCCATTATTAAAATTGATCTATAATGGTCAATAATATAGTACATTTGTAATTTATGACAATAAAGCTCTGATGAAATTAATTTATATTGTCAATAAATGTTGTGCTGCAAAGTAACATTGTTTTTTTTTTTCGGAAATATTAGATAACAAAATTCAGAGGCAATACACAAAACACTGGCTCTATATATTTATTTTTGTTTTTGTATAATGTATGTTTTTTTTTCATTGATGAATATTTTTGTTTTACTTTTAAATATTAAACCTAAGAAATTACACATTTCCCTGCAATTAAACCATAAACCTCTTAACGATATTACTCTGTTAATACAATATTACTAAAATAGATGGTAGCAATAAATAAAACTCACAATGAAACGGTACAATTGATACATCGTTACGAAAACAAAACCCAAAATTTATCTGAGATTAACTTACGTGGGTGATTAGAAAAGAAAAACGAGAAACTAAGATACGACTTAATAAAACTTAAAATTCAAGTCAACTTTATCATTAGGCAAGTACGTTTTATAGTTGGCTAATAACTTTACTAACCATTTCACCCAACTTGAATATAATGAAAGTTAAAACTATAAACAACAAGGAGCCACTGCGATGGTGGTAGTCCCTGACAGGATCTGCAGCGAATTGCAAAACTTGGAACAGTGGATGCAAATATTATTATGAACTTAACATAAATGACTGGAAAATTAGTAGCTCATATAAGTCACAAAAATATTTCATTTTTTAACAACCCAGCCCTACAGGGCAATTTGTCATGGATAAACTAGATTTCGAATTCACCTTACAACAACAGTGATAACAATAGTAAATCTGTCCTATCTTATTCAATATTAATGTTAGATCACTTAACATCTCCAACCCTATCTTCAAAAGCACATTGCAACTGCCCTTCCTCTATTGTGCATAGGAAGCGATGATAATGGTTCTACTGAAGCACCATGCTATTTTTAAAAACCCCAATCAACAAGGCAATCAAAGAGAAAAGATACCAAACCAATATGAACAAACATATTCATATGCAAATATTATTATGAACTTATTAGAAATGACTGGAAATTTAGTAATTCATATAAGTCACAAAATAGCATCAGTAGAAAATATTTCATCCTTTAACAAACCCAGCCCTACAGGGCAATTTGTCATGGATAAACCAGATCTCGAATTCACCTTACAACAACAGTGATAACAGTAGTAAATCTGTCCTATCTTATTCAATATTAATGTTAGATCACTTAACATCTCCAGCCTTATCTTCAAAAGCACACTGCATGTGCATCTACCTGCCATATACAACTGCCCTTCCTCTATTGTGCACAGGAAGTGATGATAATGGTTCTGTTGAAGCACCATGCTGTTTTTAACAACCCCAATCAACAAGGAAATCAAAGAGAAAAGATACCAAACCAATATGAAGAAACATATTCATATTAATTTTGCATCTGCTGTGTACGTGAAGCTTGCCATGTTCTTGGATTTTGTGATCTGTATAACAAATAGTTAGGTATAGTAAAATGATAACATTGTGAATTGAAGAGAGGACATATTTGAGACAAAAGATGTTAAGGCATATGTTGATGTACCTTCCATTTGTTACCCGACATGTAATAGTTCACTATCTTCATTGAGTGTGAACTTGCTGTGAATTTTGAAGTCATGCAACATGTAAGCAGTGGTAGCTTTCTGTTGCAAATATGCCTCATATGACATTGCTTTCAAATCAGGAAGCAAGTCATGTACTAAGGGCTGCCTGATAATGCACTGGACAAAGTTATTTGAAATGGATTCTATTACAACATTTATATAATGCTTGTAGATGAAAGGGAAATTATCATTGCATTGTGAACAGAAAATTGTCCCATTGGTTATCACTATGGATGAATTGACTCAGGAGGTACAAATTGCACAAACAGGTTCGAAAGGAGTTGAATATGGATTTGTTGCCATCAAGATACCCTTGACCTATTTACAAAATATTGAAACATTAATTTACATTATTACATGGCATGTCTAGAAATTACAGTTATACATTATACACAGAAGAAGTCAAAACATATTCTTTCTATGGAAACCCCAAATATTTACACGAGCTGTCCAAAACTCAATGTTGCAAAATGCAAAGTTACAAACTATTCAGTTCGGTATAACATAAGAATGTAAACCCTCTTCCTATAATTCTTTAACCCGCCGTCAGGCTACAAGTAAGTCAGTAAAGAGCAGTTGTGAAGCCAAGGATATCAGTGTTGAGAAGTTGCCAGACTCCCGAACCCCAGTGGAAGCATACCTGAGAAGGGAACAGTGTGAGGTGAAAACCCTAAAATAATCATGTGTATCAATGATAATGAACCGTAAAGCAAAAATGGGTGCATTCATCTTACCTACGGCAAGGGTTCCGGTTATCTAGAACTGGGTATTGAAGAGTACACCTTCTGCTATCTAGAGAGCGCAACCTGCGAGAAGAATTTCAATTCATGAATTAAACCTAATAAGATACCGAGAAACCCCGTCATGGAGCGAATTAATAAAAGAGGTGTCGTGATCATGAATTACCTGGAACGAGAGAGAGCGTCATTCGCTGGAACCTAGAAAAACCCCCCAGAGTAAAACTATCTAATAAGTGGACACTCTGTAACACCACGCGCAACTCAGACAGGAAGTAAACTCTGAGAGAATGAAAATACTGGAAAGCGACCTGAATAGTAAAACCTCCTCCCAAGTGAAAAGGTTTGTCCGTGGCAAGTTTCAGATCTCGACTCAAAATGGCTGCTGGGACAAACTGAAAGCACAGGACCTAGGGATCGTTACCTGAACATGGGGGCATATCCTTCTATGCGGGCGCAACGGCAATCTCCAAACATCTGGCCCAGTTGAACCATATGTAAACATCTGTCCTGCATGTAGGACACTCAGAACATGTACCAAAAACTTAGGACAAACTAACCTGTGCTTAAAATGTTCAACTCCGAATGTCTTGAAGCCTGCGAAGCCAGAAATAAGACCCTCAACTTTGTTGCCCAATCAGAAATTAGATAATAACTTTTATATTATTTGTTAATATGAAAAATTCAGTTAAAATCATGATGCACATCAACACTCTTGGTCAAACACAGGATTAATACCCCGTCAACGCTCGATCGAACACTAATAGTCCGAAGCAGGCAATTTGTCATGGATAAACCAGATCTGGAATTCACCTTACAACAACAGTGATAACAGTAGTAAATATGTCCTATCTTATTCAATATTAATGTTATATCACTTAACATCTCTAGCCTTATCTTCAAAAGCACACTGCATGTGCATCTACCTTCCATATATAACTGCCCTTCCTCTATTCTGCACAGGAAGCGATGATAATGGTTCTGCTGAAGCACCATGCTATTTTTAACAACCCCACTCAACAAGGCAATCAAAGAGAAAAGATACCAAACCAATATGAAGAAACATATTCATATTACTTTTGCATCTGCTGTGTACGTGAAGCTTGCCATGTTCCTGGATTTTGTGATCTGTATAACAAATAGTTAGTTATAGTAAAATGATAACATTGTGAATTGAAGAGAGGACATATTTGAGACAAAATATGTTAAGGCATATGTTGATGTACCTTCCATTTGTTACCCGACATGTAATAGTTCACTATCTTCATTGAGTGTAAACTTGCTGTGAATTTTGAAGTCACGTAACATGTAAACAGTGGTAGCTTTCTGTTGCAAATATGCCTGATATGACATTGCTTTTAAATCAGGAAGTAAGTCATGTACTAAAGGCAGCCTGATAATGCACTGGACAAAGTTATTTGAAATGGATTCTATTACAGCATTTATACAATGCTTGTAGATGAAAGGGAAATTATCATTGCATTGTGAACAAAAAATTGTCCCATTGGTTATCACTATGGATGAATTGAATGGGGAGTTACAAATTGCACAAACATGTTCGAAAGGAGTTGAATATGGATTTGTTGTCATCATAATACCTTCGACCTGTTTATAAAATATTGAAACATTAATTTAAATTATTACATGGCATGTCTAGCAATTACAGTTATACATTATACACAGAAGAAGTCAAAACATATTCTTTCTATGGAAACCCCAAATATTTACATGAGCTGTCCAAAACTCAATGTTGCAAAATGCAAAGTTACAAACTATTCAGTTCGATATAACATAAGAATGTAAACCCTCTTCCTATAATTCTTTAACCCGTCATAAGGCTGCAATTAAGTCAGTAAAGAGCACCTGTGAAGCCAAGGATATCAGTGTTGAGAAGCTGCTAGACTCCCGAACCCTAGTGGAAGCATACCTCAGAAGGGAATGGTGTGAGGTGAAAACCCTAAGATAATCATGTGTATCAATGATAATGAACCGTAAAGCAAAAATGGGTGCATTGATGATGCCGGCTCACCAAGCCTGCAATTACCAGGATCTTTTCTGTCTCTTCTTATGAGAAGGCAACTCAACATAGAATCTTTTTTTTATTCGGAATTTCATCTACTTTTGAGAGCTTCTTTGTTACAAACAACAATGGTTATGAAACCACATATCATGATAACTTCCATTCAAATTTAGAGCTCACATTTTGTTGTATTACTATTCACATACAATACTGTCATGTCAAATTGGGGTTTAATTAAATACTAGAACAGAGTATGAATGCTCTTGTTCTGATACCTTATGAACTCTCTTGCCAGATTTCCAGCACCGACATAGCCACACACACATAAATCAACAGACTGCGCATCCGTTGAGCAATCGATCCAAATCATGCACTATCCATATAAACAAATACACAGTGATCCCTGCCGCTAACCAGCACCGGAAGATACGCAGCCAGAGTTAATAAAAAGTCATATATACCTATCGTCTGCGGAATTTTTGGAAGTGTCAAGTGGTTAAGCCGATAACACACAATACATAATAGCTATGGTGTTAGCACCACCGTATTAATATGCAGGTTCGCCGGATTCCATTTTCCTCAACCCGATCCACGCGCATGGAAAATATCGGACCTTCAAGCTGCAATTCCGCTTGTGTTAACTCAATTCAATCCAATCAAATTCCAGACAAACACACACTACTTACTCTGTCACGTCTTCATCTCAGAGATCTGGTAAAAGCTCTGAAATTATATATTACAATCCAATGATTAACAACAACAACAATTACAAATTATTGAACAGGTATACCAAGGTATTCACCCACAGTTATATATATATGCATGCAATCAAATGCGCATGTTAGACCCCTTTAACATTCTCAACCTTTTCAGCCATTATAAAAATCGATCCAATTTCATGATCAGTTTCATGATTAAAAGTAACGCATCCTTTGGAACAATCAGTCAATTACCAATCAATTTAATTTCA
The DNA here is from genome assembly GCA_000404065.3 of Pinus taeda. Lineage (NCBI taxonomy): Eukaryota > Viridiplantae > Streptophyta > Pinopsida > Pinales > Pinaceae > Pinus > Pinus taeda. The sequence goes on along the minus strand of APFE031397391.1, from coordinate 89,282 downwards.
CAACTCATAAATGAGACATAATCTTCAGAAAATAGATTTTGCATTGACACATACAACACTTACAGAGTAATCTCCTTCCTTGGCCATATTTCTAATTCATTGGCCCTTTATAAACTACCTAAAGGCTCTCAACCAGAAAACCTTTCACACTCTATCTCTATAATCCTCTGATCCTCAATGCCTCTGAGCATTCCTAATTTATAAAAAATAAGCATGATCTAGAATCACTCAACTAAAAGCTCTAAGTGTCTACATGAAATGCATACACAGGGTAAAAAGAATCTTGAGCCTTTTCCCATCTTTTTCCCTGTTCTAAAATAGGAAGCCTTCCTTATCCACATCTATTGCTTTTATGCCTAAAAACATTCCCTATTTTATTAAAAATAACAAAATATTTAAAATAATCACACCCGCTTTTTATTCCATATTTACAGATGAAGAGGGTCTTGATGCTCCTGCATCATACACTCAACCTTAAAATTAATCATGATCTCCTAATCATGTGTTCGGATCTGTGTATGCCTGGATCCCACACCTTGTGCTGCAAGTCATCCTTTCCCCCTGCTTTTTTCTGTTGTTTTTCTCCAGGTCTCCACACCTTATGTTGCATCACTCCACTGGCTGCACTCTTGCAATCATCTATTGTCTTCCTCTTGCTGCTTCTCCTCTTTTTCTGTACTGGTGCTGGTCTCTTCCAGGACTCCTTCATCATCCTCCACATCATCATTTTAATTTCTTTGTCTAGCAAACTTTCTCCAGCTTCTTCAGTAAGACCTGTACTCACAAAACAATTGTTAGAATAAAAATCATAAGGCTTCAGTGCCTCTTCTGCTGCTATCACTATTGTCTCAGCTATCACTATGGATGTTGCGGCCTCCCTATCTTCCTGTCCCTCTGCAACATGCTTTGGCTCATCACCTGCAATTTCATCTGCAATTTCATATGCAACTTCATCTGCAAATTTTTCTTGTGGTTCACTGCACTGACCTCTTTCTTCTGCAATCTCCCTGTCATACTGTAGATTCCCCAACCACTATTCTAACAAAGCAATTTCTCTGCAGCATCGCTGAAGCATATCATCCTCACCTGCATTCATACATAAACTTTCAGTATCAAATGTTACTTCCTTTATCTGTGCTTCAGACTGATTCACTTCTTCTGCATCCATAAGAACTTCCTCTTGTGCTGTAACAGTTTCACAACATTGTACTTCCTCCTCAGCACCTGTAATCACATCACAATTGTCAGCTATACAAACACAAGAGTTCATATTATCCAGCTGATCTGGATCTACCCAGTTAGTCAAGAAATCATCAATGATTTTTTCCTCCATTTCACCAATGGAAACCTCCTCTGCACCTGCAAACATACACAACTCATCAGTTTTAAAACTGCAAGTCTTTTTAGTCCTGACTGCTTCCTTCAATAGTTTCCTTTGAACAAATCTGCATGTGGGATTTTCAAATTTCATCTCTGGCACAAGAATTCTAAGTCCCTTTCTCACCAAGACAATCAAAATTTGCCTCAACCTCCTCTGCAATTGTCACCAAATCACTCTCTTTCCCTTCAGTGGAAAGATCCATTTTCCTTTCTGCTTTTCCTGCTCCTGCAGTCATTCTTCCAGTACCTGTAACTGTGCCTTTATTTCTGCAATATTTCTTTCTCAAACTCCAACAGTCATCTCATCTCTGTGGAATTTCTCTGAACCTCTGCTTTCTCTTTCATGAATTTTAGTATTCATCTCCTTCGCCATGAGTTGCTCCCCTATGCATTGCATGAAGCCTCTGCCACAACAAACTCTTTTGCCACCAGTTACCTCACCAATCCTTCCCTCCGGATCTGGTCTTTTGGTAATCATTGGTCCTCTGCTGGAACCCTTTGAGCATCCTCTACTGCTCTTGCAGGCTTCTCCCATCTGCAACTTTATTCAACCTTTGTTGAATTTTTAGGTTCTGCCACATTCACTTCTCCTTCTTTCCGCTGAGATTTCTTCACTATTCTTGTAAATGAAAATTCATCAGTCCCAAAAATCATCACATGCAATTAACTTAACAAAAAACTTGAACCTTCAAAAAGAGCTATTCCTGCTCTGATACCACTTTGATGCCAGCTCACCAAGCCTGCAATTACCAGGATCTTTTCTATCTCTGCTTATGAGAAGGCAACTCAACATAGAATCTTTTTTTTTATCCGGCATTTCATCTACTTTTGAGAGCTTCTTTGTTACAAAAAACAATGGTTATGAAACCACATATCATCATAACTTCCATTCAACTTTAGAGCTCACATTTTGTTGTATTACTGTTCACATACAATGTTGTCATGTCAAATTGGGGTTTAATTAAATATTAGAACATAGTATGAATGCTCTTGTTCTGATACCTTATGAACTCTCTTGCAGATTTCCGGCACCAGCATAGCCACGCACACATAAATCAACAGATTGCACATCCGTTGAGGAATCGATCCAAATCATGCACTATCCATATAAAAAAATACACAGTGATCGCTGCCGCTAACCAGCACCGAAAGATACGCAGCCAGAGTTAATAAACAATCATATATACCTATCATCTACGGAATTTTTGGAATTGTCAAGTGGTTAGGGCGATTTCACACAATACATAATAGCTATGGTGTTAGCACCACCGTATTAATACGCAGGTTCACCGAATTCCATTTTCCTCAACCTGATCCGCGCGCATGGAAAATATCGGACCTTCAAGCTGCAACTCCCCTTATGTTAACTCAATTCAATCCAATCAAATTCCAGACAAAGACACACTACTTACTCTGTTGCGTCTTCATCTCAGAGATTTGGCAAAAGCTTTGAAATTCTATATTACAATACAATGATTAACAACAACAACAATTACAAATTTTTGAACAGGTATACCAAGGTATTCACCCACAGTTATATATATGCATGCAATCAAATGCGCATGTTAGACCCCTTTAACATTCTCAACCTTTTCAGCCATTATAAATATCGATCCAATTTCATGATCAATTTCATGATTAAAATTAACACATCCTTTGGAACAATCAGTCAATTACCAATCAATTTAATTGCACAACTCATAAATGAGACATAATCTTCAGAAAATAGATTTTGCATTGATACATACAACACTTACAGAGTAATCTCCTTCCTTGGCCAGATTAATTCATTGGCCCTTTACAAACTCCCTGAAGGCTCTCAACCAAAAAACCTTTCACACTCTATCTCTATAATCCTCTAATCCTCAATGCCTCTGAGCATTCCTAATTTATAAAAACTAAGCATGATCTAGAATCAACCAACTGAAAGCTCTAAGTGTCTACATGAAATGCATACACAGGGTAAAAAGCATCTTGAGGCTTTTCCCATCTTTTTCCCTGTTCTAAAATAGAAAGCCTTCCTTATCCACATCTATTGCTTTTATGCCTAAAAACACTCCCTATTTTATTAAAAATAACAAAATATTTATAATAATCACACCCGCTTTTTATTCCATATTTACAGATGAAGAGGGTCTTGATGCTCCTGCATGAATTCATCTTACCTACGATAAGGGTTCTGGTTATCTGGAACTAAGTATTGAAGAGTACACCTTATGCTATCTGGAGAGCGCAACCTGCCAAAAGAATTTCAATTCATGAATTAAACCTAATAAGATACCAGGAAACCCGGTCATGGAGCGAATTAATAAAAGAGGTGTCGTGATCATGAATTACCTGGAACGAGAGAGAGTGTCATCCGCTGGAACCTGGAAAGCCCCCCAGAGTAAAATTGTCTGATAACTGGACACTCTGTAACAACACACACAACTCAGACATGAAGTAAACTATGAGAGAATGAAAATACTGGCAAGCGACCTGAATAGTAAAACCTTCTCCCAATCGAAAAGGTTTTTCTGTGGCCAGTTTCAGATCTCGACTCAAAATGGCTGCAGGGACAAAATGAAAGCACAAGACCTAGGGTTCGTTACCTGAACGCGGGGGCATATCCTTCTATGCGGGCGTAGTGGTGATCTCTAAACATCTGGCCCAGTTGAACCATATGCAAACATCTGTCCTGCATGCAGGACACTCAGAACACGTACCAAAAACTTAGGACAAACTACCTTGTGCTTAAAATGTTTACCTTTGAATGTCTTGAAGCCTGCGAAGCTAGAAATAAGACCCTCAACTTTGTTACCCAATAAAAAATTAGATAATAACTTTTATATTATTTGTTAATATGAAAACTTCGGTTAAAATCGTGATGCACATCAACACTCTTGGTCAAACATAGGATTAATACCCCATCAACGCCCAATCGAACGCTAATAGTCCTAGGCAGGGACTAATAATCACCAATATACGGAAAGGAAAACCACCATTTATACTTATAAATACTCTGTTCTAAATTAAGCGATGCTACAACGTAATAATGCATTAAAGACAATCTTAAACAATGACACGACTGTAATTTTTGAAAGAACTGCTACATGAAAACTTCATTAAGTCAGAAAAATCCATCACAAAAATTTATGAACTTTTAGATTAACTATTCACTTGAAATTCCACAAAATAACCCTTTTAAATATATATACTTCCAATAAAATTTAAAAACTTACCATTTCCCTGACAGTATTGCCAAAATTGAATTTGGGTCAACTTTGCAAGGCTGCCCTCAAATTTTCATTATCAATATTTGGAAATCTTTTTATAACTTTGTTTAATTTGGGGTTAATTTTCCTTTTTACTTTTTTTTTCTCAAATTTGAAATTGAAATTCGTATTGATAATTGTATTATTTATTATTTTTTCTGATTTTTTTAGAGTGTAAAAAGTGGAGGAGTATGCTAGCAAGACATTTTTTACAAGTAGGATTTAGATTGGTAGAACACTCCAAAAACATTATGGGGCATTAAACAATCTTTTTTGGAGTAAAAAATTAGTATTTTAGTTGTGTAATTTTTTCTCCTGTTCTACACATTGAGAATTTTCTAGCAGCATAAAAATTGGAGTCCATATGAAAAATTTATGCCACTTAGAAATTGATCTTTTTGTTTTTACCACCGTAATTTAAGAGGATGCCAAGTCAGCCGCCGTTATTACTTTAAAAAAGACTAACTACTTGATTAAAAAAAACCTAGCTACTTGATTATGATGAAGACGACTCTAGAATAGTCTATATTGTCACTATAGTTAAGACTTCAGATAGTAAAACCTAACCACTAGTAGGCTATTATGCGGTGTAATAACCGAGTCAATAAGAGGAAAAGGGGTTTCATTCTTTCTAGTGCATTTGTTCCATATTTGAGTAAAAATAGTTAAGACGGATAGGAGATAGAGCACACAAAGAGGACTTGAGCACTATAGTAACCCACATAACACAAACCATAATTCCATGCAGAGAAAAAGAATAAGACAACCTCACATTCCAACTCAGTTTTTCTCCTAAAAAATTTCTCAAAAGTTTTTCATGTCATACCATGTGTCAAATATATTTGAGAGATTTTATTTCACAGTTTTCTATTTTCTACACAAATTTAATTTGCATATATACTCTATTAACAGTGATCTACAAATCTAAAAATATAAAAAAATATAACAATATAATAACATATAATTTTATTTCGCTACACTGTAGGACTGTTATAGTATGGCCGCCGTTCACCGAGGCTTCGGTTGCTGGCTTCCCCGGTCATCAGGTGACCAACTTCCTTAACCTTCCGCGCACTGGGAGGCGTCATCCCCCATACATGGTCTTACGACTTTGCAGAACCTGTGTTTTTGCGAAACAGGTCGCTCAGGCCCTAGTCACTGCTACCTCCTGAGGAGGCACCCTTCTCCCGAAGTTAACGGGCTATTTTGCCGAATCCTAGAGAGATTGTCCGTGCCCCTAGTTATTATCACCTACCTACATGTGCGGTTTCGGGTACAGGTACCCATTTGTTGAAGGTTCATTCGAGCTTTACTGGGAGTATGGCATGAGTTACTTCAGTGCTGTAGCGCTTAGTACTCGGACATTGGCCTTGAGGGCATTTTCTCTACCCACTCTTATGATAATGTATAATTTTATATTCTTAAAAATTAATTTTTAAAAAATATATCCTACAAACTAACAAATAAATTTTTCACCGAATAATATATAAATTTAAATTATTAAGCTGATTATATAACAAATAAATAAAAAAACAAATATTAATATTTTTACATCTCTAATTATATATATATTTTAATTAAATAAACTTTCAAAAAATAATAAAAGTTCATGTATTTACTGGACACGAAAGCGTTCAATATGATTTTTAACAGTAACTTTAAGGCGTTATGGCTTATATTACTTATTTCATCCTTTTAAAATTATAATATACTAACGATCACCATGATTCTGTTTAAATAAATTATTTATATATACCAGGTTTATATGCAGTATTTAATTTTTTTAATTAAGTATAAAGTGTTTTATTTATCCATTTATTTAAGTCCTATATTTACTCCTCATTGGTCTCTTAAATACTTTTTTGAGATAAACAATTTGCTTAAATTACTTAAATAATCAATTTTTCCTGTTACACATTTTCGTGTAGTATTATTTCTTTATTTCAAGCATATGGTTCTTTTTATATTTTGCAATAGGTGTTGTTAATTTTATTATATTTTTAAATACATTAAAATTTCTATTGTATATAACTAATAGTTTTTTAAATAATTTTTATTTGAAATTTATTTAAAAAAATGAAATATATTTAATTTATTAACTTAGGTTTCAAGCAGATTATAAGTTTCAAAATTTATAATACAAGGTATTATGAAAGCATCTCTTTCAAATAAAATTCTAATTTTATTGATAGGAAAACAATACAAAGGAGACACGGTTACTTCTAATGTGTTTTTATATGAATCCACAATCTATTCTCGTGGAAATATGTCATTTTGAGATGAAAGTATTACACAATTTTCAACCAAAATCTTCATGGGACTGCAAGTAAGTAGAAATATATATACTACTCCGCCTCTCTTTATCGAACTTATGATTCTTCTTGTTATCATGGATTCAGAAACCTGTTCACTTCTCTGTATTGACTCCATCATTTTATTAATATTTTCCATAAAGGAGGTCGATATATATATTTATTAAAATATATCGATAATATAATATTAAATAAGCACATTCCACATATTCATCCAATAGTTTAAATGTATCTAATTTGAAAATCTAAACCACATCATAACATCATCTAATTGATTCATTTCTTCTAATAAAAATCAAGCGTAGTTTCAACATCACGTTAATAAGCATATAACCCAATAGTTTATAGGGACCATTTTTTAAAATAATAAATCATGTTTACCATCATAATTAAATACATAATAATTATTATATAAATAATAATGAGATATATCAGAATAATATCTTATAATTTTCACTTTGGAAATTTTAAATTATTCAAAATACGATCAATTTTAAATTAAATAATTCGAATACTAAAAAATTATATTAAAAAAATTAAATAAAAAATTAGATTGCTTTTTCCAATAATCCATTATTTGAAACACTTTTTAATAACACTAAATCTTCAATCACCAATTATAAAAAACCAAAATTAAAATAACATTAATAAGTTCTTAGAAATAAAAAAGAAAACATTGAAGAATTCAACATTGGAACAAACGAAATTTAAAAGAACATCAGTGGATTCACGAGTGGAACAAATAACTAATTTCCCAACGAGATCAATAATAATGTTATTCAAACATGCAGGAAACCCATGAAAGCAAAAGACACATTCGTTTAGATAGGATTAATGTCAATCTTTTCTTAAGGAATTTAGAAAGGGATTTAGCCTTTCTGACCTATAATAACAATATTGATTAAATTTATTACTATTTTACTACTATTGTTTCTATTATTATTAGTAAGTTTTCTAATGAGACTTAGTATAAGTAGAAAAATAGAACTTCCAAAGATACTAAAGACTGTAAAATTGTGAGGAAGGTGATCAAACATGATCCTAATGAAATCATTAAGCTTAATAATATAAGTATATACAAAGCGCTCATCAAGAGGAAGAATAGGTCATATATTAATAAGAGGCATGAGCATCTTCTCCACCTTTCTAAAGTTGTGCCTATAAAGTTTTGGCGGAATGTGCTTGTTTATAAAATTAAAGATAACCATTCTACCCCTATAAATTTGGGAAAAATGTCTTAAGAAGTTGTATGACTCTTTGGACACCATGGGCACCATCTTAAACACTCCTACTAAGGATGATATATTTTCCCTAGAAGATGTTGATTATGGGATTAATAAGCTCACTAATGGGAAAGTTGAAGATATTGAAGGATACTAAGTTGAGATCTTTAAAATGGAAAAATCTATCCTCATTCCTCATCTCCACAAGCTTCTCAATTTGGTTGCACAACATGGCTTCCCTAAGCTTTAGATGCAAAGCCTTATTGTGCCTATCTTTTAAAATGGTGACAAAAGTGTTCCCTCTAACTACATGACAATTATGATTAGCCACATCCTAGCCAAGATATATGGGCACATTTTGGAAAAGAAGATTAGCCTTTTGCTTGAAAACCATGGTAAAAGATCTGAAGGGCAAGCTAGTTTTTGGAGACATCACTTGACTATCGACCATCTTGTCACTCTCATGATCATTGAAGAGGAATGCCGCAATAGTAAAGCCAGTCTCTTTTGTTGTTTTGTGGAATTTAGAAAATCTTTAGACATTGTTCCTCGAGATAATCTCTGGGAGAGACTTGAAGAGATCATGATTCCTCCTTAACTGAGGATCGTTGTGATCTACCTCTACGAGACTATCATTACCAAGCTTAAAACCAACGAAGGGTGGTCTAAAGATATTAAATGCAATATTAGGATTAAGCAGGGGTGTCCCCTATCCCCTACCCTTTTTGATATTTACATCAATAAGCTTGATTAGTGTCTAGAAACTACAGGTTGCAAGGGCACCAAGCTTGGTAGTGTAATCATTATTCTTGTGATTTATGCCGATGATATCATTCTTCTTGCAAAAAGCCATGATGGCCTAGACAAGCAGCTTAATACTCTCCATGTCTACTGTTCCAAGATGGGTATGATAGTTAATACTAGCAAGATTAAAGTCATGATCATTAAATCAAAAAGACCACCCATGGTAGTTTCGTCTATGATAACCATTGTTTACAACAGGTTTTTTCTTACAACTATTTGGGTATTGACTTTCCTCATTAGCTCAAATGGAATTGTAACATCGAGAAAAGGGTTATTAGAGGATGGAAAGATTATTATGAGCTTGAAAAAAATTGTAAGTCGGTCGATATTTTCATTTGGAGTAAAAAATGATTCTTCTTTGAGACTCTCGTTATCCCTGTTGTTTGATACAGATGTGAAGTTTGGGGTTGTAGTATATCCAGAGAGTCGTGGAGAAATATTGAGATTATTCAAAAGGAAGTCATAACCTACAAGCTAAATATCAAAGGAAATACTGCCTATCTTATCCTCTTGATTGAATTTGTCTTGTCTCCCATTGAAAGTACAACTATATTTAGATATTTGATGTATAAGAAGATGCTTTACGACATGGAATCCAAGAGGCTCCCAAAAATTGCTTCTAACTTTAGTCAAAAACCCTACCTTTGCCTCAAATGTAGGTGGCACAAGGATGCTCGGTATTGGCTGAGTCATTGGGGGGTTAAAGAGGAGATCATCATGGGAAGCAAATATAGTGTCAAAGATACTATTACCTCCAATTTTAGGGACAATTTGTGGGATGATAAGGAGCTGGAGGGTAAAAGGAAGCTAAGATACTATAAAGAGGTGATCAACCCCACCCTTGATAACTATAATTGTCTCTCTATGTTGACCAACACTAAGAAAAAAATGAACATCGATAGGATAAGAACTAACTCTCATGATCTTTGAAATGAAACTAGATGGTGGTCTACTCCCAAGGCTCCTTGGGAAAAAATGAACATCACTAGGATAAGAACTAATTCTCACGAGCTTCGAAATGAAACTAGACAGTGGTCTGCTCCCAAGGCTCCTTGGGGTGATAGAATCTCTTAGATTTTCTATACTAAGAAGGTGGAAGATGAAAAACACTTCCTTTTAGACTGCTCGAGTCTTACGCACATTTTCTCTCAATTCACTAACATCTGCCACACTTCCAACCTTCTTGACTTATTAAGGCAGCCCAACTATAGTGATCTTAGAGCGCTTATTTCTCTTCTTTTTTATCAAAGAAACAAGATTTTGAAGAATCACAATTAGATTATTTTTCTTTTCTTGAGGTCTGATACACCGCATTGATCTTAGTAGATGTTAATCATCATCATCATCATAAACAGCTTTCAATAACTTTAAAACACTAAACATTCCATCATCAAATATAATAAAATAAAATAATTAATTAAATAAGATTTTATAAATTTACTATCTAAATAAATAACCATTTTTCCAATCAAATCAATAAAAATTATAAAGAAAACTTTCCAAGAACAAATTTCATCAATAATAAAATCCATAGAATTCACTATCATTTAATAAACTAACCAAAAGCTTCAAAGATTAAACATGAATATCACCTCTCAACCCTAACTTGAATTTTCAAACATAAGCTCCTTTAGAGAAATTCATTTATTCCCCACACTATCAGAATGAAATCATAATCAATATTACCAAATCTGACAGAATAAAAGTGGTTGTAAATGTAGCAAAGGGCCGGCTGAATTAGTTTTAGATCTGAATTATTTGTATCGTTGTACAGAGCTCTATAATGGTTTCATGGCCTCACCAAACTAGCTTTTATGAGCGGGTACACGTGCAACATAGAATTTCACTGTCAGTGGTCATGCACCTCCGTAAACAGCATTCGTTTGCTTTCGATGAAAATCACGTATTTAGACCTACCTTCTGTGGGAAACGCACATGGATCTCACAAATACATGTAAATTTCTTCCCCATTTTATTGAGTTGTTTTTAGTGTTTTTGGAGTTTTTTGAAATCACAGGTGTAATGGATAATTTCCACACAATTTAAGTCCTCTAAAAGTTTTTGAAAGTGTTGAATCTATATATACATTCAAAAAAATCAGTTTATATAAAGTAATAATATGTACTGTAAAAACATATGAAATAGTCGATATTACTCTAAAATTAAAATCTAGTGTTTTGTTATATGATATGGATTATCTTAAATTTATTTTAAAAATGTAATATCAATTTAAAATATTTATAAATTCGATATTATAATCTTCAGTTGTGGATTTAAATATTAATAATCATTTTAATTTAATAATTATAAATGGTAAAAGAAATATTATATTCGAATTCAAGCTTTTATGATCCATAACATGTTAATTTATGAAGATTTTATGAAAAAATCACATTTCCAATAATTGGTCCATGTTTTTAGAACCAGCTAATATAGTTCATCTTTAGGAGCATTGTTAAATAAAGGTTTCCATTTTTAATTAGGAACATTATTTATGTTTACCTTTTGTTTTGTAAATTAAAAGATGGATGCTTTATATGGTAAAGACTCGTAAATATTATTTACTTAGATAAACTGTGCCTTTTTTTGGGAGTATTAATTTATATAACTATGATGCTTTTATTATTATTGTAGTTTTTATTTTTATTTTAATAAATCTTCTTAATTAAATTTATTAATTTTATTTAAAAATTTTTGGTTTTTAAGTTTGTTATTAGCTCTTGTATTACATTATAGTTATGTTTAAGAATAACAATTAACATAGGTTAGGAAATTGAATTAGTGACTTCACATTTAAGAATACTTTAAAACAAACATTTGAGTTAGGTTCTATTTTCAATACCCCATAAACATTTAAAAATTTATAATAAATTATATAAGTAAAAACATATTTAATATATATTACAAAAAGAGGTTTGATATATGGTATTTTAAAAAATATATGAATAACAAAAGAATATTGTAATATCTAGTATAAATAAAATATTTTAATGTTCATCTTCAATAAAATTTGGATGAAATTTATATAAAATAATTAAATGTTAAAAGAAATTTAGATAGATACTTATTTTTTAAATCTCAATATAAAAGATATGAAATTTACTCATTGTTGAGGAGAGAGTTGTGATGTGTGTTTCCATATGAATTGTATGTATGTATATCTTTAAAGTGTAATTGAAAGTGAAACAAATGTTGGAATGGGAAGATTTGAATAACATGTTATTTAATATAATATATATTTTTATGTCTTTTGCATGGAGTTCAAAGTGTTGTGTATAAATATTTATATATTAGTATAGATTCAATTTAAGTATGTATTTAGCATGAGTCTAGAGAGATCAAATTTGTTAAATGCAAACTTTTTTTTAGAGTGAAAAATTAAAAAAAAAAAAAATGCATCATATCATCCTTATAGATCCCAATGAATCATTAGTGGTTCTCTCTCTTTACATAACTTAAACTTGTAAGTCCATCAAATCTTTGTTGGATTAAAAGAAAAAAATTAATAAAATAAAAACCTTAAAAATGACATAATTGTAAAACGGTAGAATTAATTAAAGAGTTTTAACCACAAAACTCATTTTATCCAATTGCTTTCTATGGTAAATACATAATTATTTCTAAAACAATATATAATATATACATAGTTCACATTGAAATATTTTACAAGATATTTTATCTATGATTACATTGTTCACATTAAAATGGGTTTTCTTAATATATATTTTTTAGTATACATCAATATTACTTAATCATGTGTATCACCATATTTTATTGATGACAAACATTCAAATTTTTATATTCATAAAATAGTTTTAAATGTTAATAGAAATGTTTATATTAATCACTTGAATTGGAATTAGAATAGCCTGACCTATATACTACTCACAAAGCATAACACCTTATTTTCAACTTCAATTACTCACTATATCACACCACACACACACATATTTTCACACCTCACTACCTCCAATCCTCACCACCACCCTATTTCTTTTACACATTCTCTACTCATACCCATTTACTATATAATTCATATACATGGTTAATATGAAATTATTTATTTTATCTAATGGCCACTAAGGGTTAGTCAAAATACTTTTACCACCGTAAGTTTCCTGATCTCATAGCCATCATTTATATTTTCTATCAATAGCTTTAATTCAACTAAATGTTCATATTCATTTTTGTTTTTTATTATAGGAAATTGTTTTCTATTTAAATAATATTTTATTTATGTTTAAAAAGGGGCACATATGAACTCTATGTTGAACACTCAAGAAACCACATATAGCGCTCCTATTGAGTTATAGAATATACCTCTCCATACAATATATAAAACATTTCAATGTATATGTTTAAAACATCTACATAGTATAAGCAATATCTCTTTATATCCTCAACAATTTTATACTTACACTTAATTATCCACACATATATATTGTTAATATAAATCCATCTTAAATTCAAATCTATTATATTATAATTGATAATAATAAAATTCTTATTAAATCAAATAATCAATTCCAAAATTAAATATAATATCCTAATAAATATATATTCATATATGTGCTAGTAACACACACAATACCCCACCCAAATCGCTTCAAAATCCGTTTCATAATGCTCCTATTATGCTTTCATTTTTAATTAATTGCGATCTTTCCCCGCATCTTACAGTGCTATCGTGTTAAAATGGTGAGAACGACGCCTCTTTAATCCTAACGCTTCGTCTCGATGACGTATTTTAGAGAGTTTTTTAACACAATTTTTTGTTCACCTTTGTCCCAATCTTTTTCTCAATGTTCTCAGGGTCGAATTCAAGAATATATATATATATATAATTTGAAATATGATATATTTACGAAAAATATTTTAATTACGTTGTAAGGCGTTTCCATTTGAAATCAACTTTCCTCTTGGATTACGTGTACATTTCTGAGCCTTTGATTTAAGTGTTAGATGATGAAAATAATCTCATCCATCCAATTGATTAGACCGGTATACGATGAGACCCAGCAGATAGAGGGTTGCTTGGCAGATGAAATGAAAAATTTGAATAAAATTGGACGAGGCCACCGGTGTCTGGATTTTTCCCCGCTGGGGGAACAGATGTCTGCGGAGGAAAAGAGGAGACTGCTGAGGCTCGTCCAGATGGATGACCATAAAAGAACACTGCGCCAGATTCCCAATGCCTATATTTCTCGTAAAGAATTATTGCAGATGTTTCTAACTTCTTGTTCTTGTTAGGGTTTCTAACACTTTTGCCCCATTTTTTTTGCAGGTCGCAAGAATTATGGAGACCGTGCTGCCTCTGTTCAATCCTCTTAGGGAAGAGCTAGAGGAGATGGAGAAGCTGAAGGCCGAAATTGATGGGGAGGCCAAGAAAATAGCAGGCCGAAATTGATGGGGAGGCTATGGGGCGGGTTAGGCTTCATGAGTTTACAGACAGTGTATTTAATGTGGCTTACGTTCTGGGAGCTGTCGTGGGTGATGGAACCTATCTGTTTCTTTCTCACCTCTACTTATTTCCTAGCAGGCTATGCGTTTTTCCTTACAACTTTGACTCATCCCACATTTGAGGGTTTCTTCCAGGCTCGTTTCAAGACCACGCAGAAACGACTCTTGAAAAAGAGAAATTTTGACCTGGAATGATTTAGTAGATATGAAAGATCTGTCAATGTGTTTAATTCTAAGCAAAATTCCATGCATAGTTTTTCCAGTGATCTCAGGCCTTCAGGATTCACGGTTTCCTGTTTGATGCACCCATTTATGTTGAGATATTTAAGGTGTTCAAGATTTGAAAAACTGGGATTTGCAATGCTTTGGGCATAGAGAATGGTTGGAATCTAATTTGGCGCCAGATTCCCAATGCCTGTATTTTTCGTAAAGAATTATTGCAGATTTGTATGGACTCCACGAGTGAGGAGCATGGTAAGGAAGTTGTGAAATCGCTTGATAAATCCGGTCAGGTTTTCATCCAAGTTGCGGTGTCCTTCCATGACTCACCAATATTATAGCTTTTTATTTTTATTTTTTTTTTAACTTTCTTTCAAATCTTCAGAACTTTTTTTTCAGTTTCAGTTCTCTACGAAAAATTTTGCAACTGGTTTTTACCCGTGTCAGATGCATTTGGTTCTTAGATGAGGGTTTCATTTTTAAGTTTCTCGCCCTTCTCCCAAACCTTCCACCTTCCACAAGCCATACTAAGAAAACCAGGCTCTTCTAGGGTTTGTTTTCATTTATTTTTGTGGTCTTCTTCCAAATTGCAGAAAACATAATTATTAGCTATGTTATATTTTATATGGTCCAGGAATGTCAACTAATATTTTATACAGTGCACGACTATTACATGTTCACTATTGTGTCCTAACATTTTGTTGCAAGGACAAAAGTTCAATATTCGGAGATGGGTTCTCATGGGGAAGTTGTCTTGCTTTATTGAAGAGCAGTCAAAAGCGTAAATATATGGCCGAATATGCCCTTTGATCCCACTGAACAAGTGGGCATTAATTTTAAAGTTGTTAATTATGGATGTTTCACCTGGTTTAGTCGTCTTTGCAATGTATTATAGCAAAATTGAACCTTCGAGAGCTAGTGATCCACTATCTTTGTCTTTGCTTTGTATTATAGAAAATTGAACCTTCGTGACCAATAACGCAATTAATTAATTAAAGAAATTACTTATATTTTCAACTTTTTTATGTTATTGTTTTAGATTTCGAGTGTTTTCTCGAGCGCACCTTATCTTCTAAATTGACTATTGAATTTACTCTTTCCGTCAGATGTGAACGAAAATCAGACCAGATTCCACCGTCCTAGACCTTGGGGATGGGAATCGACAAATGGAATATGGTTGACGACTATTGAGATGGTTTGAACTGTTCGTTTATCTGAATAGGTAGCCCTGCGCCTGGCAGACCGCCGCTTGTCTCCCCCGTCGTACGAAGAGATCAACCCAGTCTTTCTTTTGAATCTAGTATTGTGTCTTCGATGGTAATTCAGGTGCCGGTTTCCTGCCTGAGGTTCTTGTGAAGAACAATCTATTGATTGCTAAGCCTTTGGCATCAATCTCAATTGTATATTGTATATTTGCAAGTATATAATATCTCATAAAATAATAATAAATGGTCCTGGTATGAATTTGGAAATATCATTTACAGAAATGAAGAAAACAAACATGCTGCTCAATGCAGTGGGCTCTCTGCTTAAAATACCAGCAACAAATACATAAAAAAACAAGTGAAAAAAATATTTCAGTTCTGTTTACATCAAAACAAGATTTACATGGCACCAGGGTCCAAAAAATAGAGTATCCACTCTCAGTCTGTCTTGGTGAGAACATAGATGGCATATATTATTCTTGTTAAGTACCCAAAAACTGTCAGCAGCATACATAGCCAGACATAGCCCTACTCGGAGATCCCTGTTCGATTCTCTAATGACATTGCATAAATATTCATGTCCTTTTAATAGAAGCTTATGCTAAACACTTCAAACATAGCCAGACATAGCCCTGCTCGGAGATCCCTGTTCGATTCTCTAATGACATTGCATAAATATTGATGTCATTTTAATAGAAGCTTATGTTAAACACTTCAACATTGAAAGGGTTGACTTGAAAAATCTTACTATCACATTTAGATATACATTGAGATATTTTAATGTCAAAATATCACAATCTCAAAATACCAGAAATTTCGGAGCAAATGGTTTCTCTGAGGTCAATACAATCGAGTTTCAATGCACAAATGAGACCTATCTATTTCCTAAACCATATGAACATATCAGGGGAAGCTCTATACTCTACCTACTCAAGGCCCTCCTTGCACTTAGCACCTTAGATCTACTTAGAAGGTAGCTCGGAGGTTGAACCATATTATCATCATTATTTCGTTTATCAATGTGACTTTTAGAAAGAGTTATTTTAGTAAATTATTAAATGGCGAAGTTTGATAATTAGGACTCAAATCCACTGGAACATGGACAACACTAAAGAATTGGTTTCGTCGTCTTTGCAATGTATGATAGAAAAATTGAACCTTCGAGAGCCAGTGATCCACTATCTTTGTCTTTGCTTTGTATTATAGAAAATTGAACCTTCTTTACCAATAACGCAATTAATTAATTAAAAAAATGACTTATATTTTCAACTTTTTTATGTTATTGTTTTATATTTCAAGAGTGTTTTCTCCAGCGCACCTTATCTTCTAAGTTTACCATTGAATTCACTCTTTTCGTAAGATGTGAACGAAAATCAGACCAGATTCCACCGTCCTAGACCTTGGGGATGGGAATCGACAAGCATGGAATATGGTTGACGACTATTGAGATCGTTTGAACAGGTCAATTATCTGAATAGGTAGCACTGCGCTAGGCAAACGGCCCCTTGTCTCCCTCGTCGTACGAAGAGATCAACCCAGTCTTTCTTCCGAATCTAGTATTGTATCTTCGATGGTAATTCAGGTGCTGGTTTCCTGCCTGAGGTTCTTCATGATACTGCTTCCCTTGCCAATTATGCTACCCACCAATGACGCGGGGCTTAGAATGCTGAAGAGAATGACGACTCTGGCCATTCTGTGAAATGGATTATGTTTCTTGTTAGGGTTTCTAACACTTTTGCCCCATTTTTTTTTGCAGGTCGCAAGAATTATGGAGACCGTGCTGCCTCTGTTCAATCCTCTCAGGGAATAGCTAGAGGAGATGGAGAAGCTGAAGGCCGAAATGGATGGGGAGGCCAAAAAAATAGTCTGCCGAGAGCTATGTGGCGGGTTAGGCTTCATGAGTTTACATTAGAAAAACCATGTGAAGACCAATCTATTGATTGCTAAGCCTTTAGCATCAATCTCAATTGTATATTGTATATTTGCAAGTATATAATATCTCATAAAATAATGATAAATGATCTTGGTATGAATCTGGAATTATCATTTACAGAAATGAAGAAAACAAACACACTGCTCAATGCAGTGGGCTCTCTGCTTAAAACAGCAGCAGCAGATGCATAAACAAACAAGCGAATAAAATATTTCAGTTCCGTTTACATCAAAACAAGATTTACATGGCACCAGGCTCCAAAAAATAGAGTATCCACTCTCAATCTGTCTTGGTGAGAACATAGATGGCATATATTATTCCTGGTAAGTACCCAAAAAGTGTCAGCGGCAGACATAGCCAGACATAGCCCTACTCGGAGATCCTGTTCGATTCTCTAATGACATTGCATAAATATTCATGTCCTTTTAATACAAGCTTATGTTAAACACTTCAAACATAGCCAGACATAGCCCTACTCGGAGATCCCTGTTCGATTCTCTAATGACATTGCATAAATATTCATGTCCTTTTAATACAAGCTTATGTTAAACACTTCAACATTGAAAGGGTTGACTTGAAAAATCTTACTATCACATTTAGATATACATTGAGATATTAGAATGTCAAAATATCACAATCTCAAAATACCAGGAATTTCAGAGCAAATGGTTTCTCTGAGGTCAATACAATCGAGTTTCAATGCACAAATGAGACCTATCTATTTCCTAAACCATGTGAACATATCAGGGGAAGCTCTGTACTCTACCTACTCAAGGCTCTCCTTGCACTTAGCTCCTTAGAGCTACTTAGAAGGTAGCTCGGAGGTTGAACTATATTATCATCATTATTTCGTTTATGAATGTGACTTTTAGAAAGAGTGAATGTAGTAAATTATTAAATGGTGAAGTTTGATAATTAGGACTCAAATCCACTGGAACATGGACAGCATAAAGAATTGATAGTTTTTCACTGTGGGTGGGGAAACGAAAAGATCAATTGTTGCTTTTTCACTGTAAATGGGGAAAGAAATAGAACAAATACTCAATATGGATCTAACAAATGGCTTCCACAACTTAAGGGGATTCCTTATTCATGGCTTAGGAAGACCATAGCAAGACCCTTCTTACCTAAATCATCATTTGGTTGTTTTTATTTTATTTTATTTTTTCTTGGTTAAAATCATCTTTTGGTTCCTTAAAATGAAAACATAAATTATTTCGTAATCTACACAAAACTAGATTTCAAAACATTGAAATATTTGTTTCCATGTATTTATAATTACATTAGAAAAACCATGT
Source organism: Pinus taeda (assembly GCA_000404065.3). NCBI lineage: Eukaryota > Viridiplantae > Streptophyta > Pinopsida > Pinales > Pinaceae > Pinus > Pinus taeda. The sequence goes on along the minus strand of APFE031397391.1, from coordinate 70,194 downwards.
GAAGACCACTCTATTGATTGCTAAGCCTTTAGCATCAATCTCAATTGTATATTGTATATTTGCAAGTATATAATATCTCATAAAATAATAATAAATGATCCTGGTATGAATCTGGAAATATCATTTACACAAATGAAGAAAACAAACATACTACTCAATGCAGTGGGCTCTCTGCTTAAAACAGAAGCAACAGATGCATAAACAAACAAGTGAATAAAATATTTCAGTTCTGTTTACATCAAAACAAGATTTACATGGCACCAGGCTCCAAAAAATAGAGTATCCACTCTCAATCTGTCTTGGTGAGAACATAGATGACATATATTATTCCTCGTAAGTACCCAAAAAGTGTCAGTAGTAGACATAGCTAGACATAGCGCTACTCGGAGATCCCTGTTCGATTCTCTTATAGCTGGGTGCATTCTTGTGTTGTTCAATCCATTTACTGCATATTATAAGTATCTATGGCATCTTCGTGCTAATGAGAGCTCCTATTCAGTTTACACAGCAGAAGGGACAGTTGAAGAAAAGAATATAAATGTGATAGAGGCTCTTCAGAAAATCCCAGAGGAACAGAGGAAGGAAATGAGAAAGACCATATTCCAGAAAATTATGCCTGCTCTGGTCTATCGTGACACAGATTCAATATTTAAGGTTTTCCAGGATGCATTTATGATTTCTTTGAATAATATTCTCTGGAAAACAACTAATCCCTCCAAGGATGAAGCGATTTGAATCCATGATGCATTCCATTATGGAGGGGACAATGCATCTGAGTTGAGTACAAGTTTTGAACTTTACAGACAACTAAGCTCTTGTAAAAAATTGTTTTGAACTGAGGATACATGAACAATGAGAGGTCTTTTTTTTATTATTGTTTGTGTCTGTGGTTACAGTTCATTCAAGGCATTGAAGAGACTGTGGGGTTTGGAAAAGGAGCTAACAGACTATACGCGACCATCTATCTAGAGAAAGCTCTAGTGAGTTGAACTCATCATCCTTGACGAACCCAAAAACCCACGATGGTATGATTCCTTTCACATTTACTGTGCTAACAAGGGACTTTTGAATCTCAACTGCACTTTAAATACTTAGATGCTTGTATTTTATTCCATCCTCATTCTGATGAAGATATTTGGCAATGGCAATGGCATATTAGGACAAGCCAGAGACTCCATCTAATAAGCTTTGCAGGTTTCCCAAGACGCAACAATAAAAAATCCATTCGTTCTGTCCTCATTGAACAATGTTTAGGAAGACCAGGGAGTTACAATTTTTTGCACTGTAATTCCTACGTTTGCCTACGTCCCAAAAACACAGTGACGCTCTTCATGCAATCCGAATTCTGCCTTCACCCTCCTAGTGGTAGCCCTACTCGGAGATCCCTGTTCGATGCTCTTATAGCTAGGTGCATTCCTGTGTTGTTCAATCCCTTTACAACATATTATAAGTATCTATGGCATCTTCCTGCTAGTGAGAGCTCCTATTCAGTTTACATAGCATAAGAGACAGTTGAAGAAAAGAATATAAATGTGATAGAGGCTCTTCAGAAAATCCCAGAGTAACAGAGGAAGGAAATGAGAAAGACCATATTCCAGAAAATTATGCCTGCTCTGGTCTATGGTGACACAGATTCAATATTTAAGGTTTTCCAGCATGTATTTATGATTTCTTTGAATAATATTCTCTGGAAAACAACTAATCCCTCCAAGGATGAAGCCATTTGAATCCATGATGCATTCCATTATGGAGGGGACAATGCATCTGAGTTGAGTACAAGTTTTGAACTTTACAGACAACTAAGCTCTTGTAAAAAATTGTTTTGAACTGAGGATACATGAACAATCAGACGTTCATGGTGTTTGTAATGGCAAATAAAGGCATTGAAATGGGTCAGGAAATTGTTATAGGCACTATCTTTAACCACCAAATTGATTCCATTATTTCCTTTGATATGGTTTATCCTCCATGAATGATGAACTGTCGGTCAGATTGAAATTCTTCAACGCAATTGTGTATTTGCTTGATTTAAGTAAGGAGACAGGTGGGTGGCATGTGTTATGGGATAGCATAATTAGGGAGGGCTGCGCATTCTCGACTACCCGTCTGTTTAAGACCCTCAGTTCCCAAACCCCAACGTGGATTTCTTTTCAATATTTCCCCTACGATCGAGTACAATGAAGATCAGTGAGTGACGGGTAGTCCAGGGGCCGAAAGGACAATTTTCGCGCTTTTTCTTGTTTTTCTGGTAATCCAGATATCAGGCACTCGCAGGCCTTGTAGGCCATGGGCTTGTGCTGTTTCTCTATGACTGAGCGCAAGAAAGTAGATCTAGAATTGTTTATTAATGGCAGGATCAAGATAAACAGTGGATTTTTTATCAGAAGTAGAGGCAGATGGGTGAAATGTGGCTGATGTACTGACCAAGCTGAGAAAAGGCTGATTTTCTCCTCTCATTTGAAGCACTGCCCATGTGAAAAGATTTGGTATTTGCGGTTCCAGGAAGGTTCGCAGATAGTTGAGGCATTGGCCTTGTATCAGGACATAAGAATACAGCATGGATCTAAAAGTGAACAGAGACAAAGAACTATGCAGCAAGATCAGAGAAGAAAAGTAAGTACCTTGGTCTGGAGTTGATCTTAATGTCTGTGATTCGATTACTGCAAAACATGCTGCTTTTTCTTTTCGTACTGCCCTTTATGAAATTTGGGTTTGTTTAAGTGTGTCGTAGGGGGTTCTTATAAGCTGGATGTTCTGTAGCAGATGGAGAATATAGTGTCACATTGGCAGAATTATCCTTTAGCATTAGGGCCCATGTTGTTTTTGTTTCTGTGTTAAAAATTTAACAGGATGTGAAACAAATATAGGTCCCGCCGGTTCAATCTTCAAATGCTCAAATTTTCATCTGTAACTGCAAGAGTTAGTCAATTTGAGGATTCACAATTTTGATCTCTGTATTTGCCCCATGCATTGTATTTACAAATCATTTCAAGCAGTTGCACATTGCAATTGTGCTTTATTCACTTCCAAAAATATATATTTTAGTATATTTTGTGAAGTGCATATGCTTCTTTCTCGTTTGTGTACTAAAGGGTATCTGGTTTAGGACCTCGATTCTGTTCAAATATTCTTGTTAAGTTTTAACTGCGTTTTTAAGAATCTATTGTGACTGTGAAGCACCTTCCCATTTCAGGGAACTTAGTATGGAAGAAGAAATGTGAATTATATTCTCTAATTTGTCAACTTTATGTTCTTGTAGAAAATGTGTATCATCGGGATTTGAAACTGAAGAATGTTTTGGCAAATGCTGATTGCAAGTTAAAAATATGTGACTTTGGCTTAGCAAGAGTTGCCTCCAATGACATGCCCACAACAATATTCTCGACGGTATACTATTTTAAATCTATATTATACAGATCCAAATCTAATAAGTTGCTATATTGTTATATCTGGTTTGACAGGGTTTCTGTTGAATTCTGTTTGATTTTGATTGTAGTACTTTAGTTAGTAAATTTCTCATTTTTAAGATGTATATATTTGATGAAGTGCAGGACTATGTTGCCACAAGATGGTATAGGGATCCACAGCTGTGTGGATCCTTTTTCTCCAAGGTATAAATTTTTTAAAGGATTCATTGTTAGATCTATTCTAACAATAATTACATTCTACTTAGTCTGTTGTGATTAACTATTCTTAGATGTATAACATTCTTCTCATCTTCTTGCTTCTCTAGATGTTATGAAACTAAGTGTTTGCTTGGTATTAGTGTGTTGATTTCAGTGTTGCGAAAATCATGATAACATAAAAAAATTGTGATTTTTTCATTTTGAAAAAATATAGTGATTGTTCCTCAATTTATGCCTTATGGCGTTTCTTTTGCAACATTTGGTGCAAATGCTAGTTATCTTTTTAATTTAAATAATTTTTTAAAAATATTTCCCATAAAAGTAGGTGACATTTGAGGAGGGGGCACTGTCAGACCTAATCAATATGTTGGAGACATGTCAGCATACCTCCAACAAGTGTTAAGATTGTGTGGTGGGTATGAACTCCCTAGTGTTTTGGAAGATGAGTAGGTATTGTGGGATTGTAGCAACGACATAAAGTGTGAGACGAGGAGGGTGGCGATAATAACATACATATTTGGTTGAACTTCCTTGTGCTGTTCAATATGAGAGAGATAGAAATTGGTTGGTATAACGTATAACGTTATTGTCTTGTTCTCTTCCATACAATTTTTGTTTTTTCAAAAACAAAAGTTTTTTGTTTTAAGTAAAAGCTTTTTATTGGAAGTTGGATAAATCAATGTTTTTGTTATGAGAGATACTAAATTCTTGTTATGAGAGATAGAAATTGGCTGGTATAACGTATAACGTTATTGTCTTGTTCTCTTCTATACAATTTTTTTTTTTTCAAAAACAAAAGTTTTTTGTTTTCAAAAGTAAAAGCTTCTTATTGGAAGTTGGATAAACCAATGCTCTTGTTTCGTGACACAGACTAATCGTCTCTTTTGGATTCTTATCTCTGGTGATGTGATCGTTGATTAACACCTGTGGGTTTGGTAATCGTGATTCCCAACACCCCATGTAAATTTTGAAAATTTTTCCATGGTTTGCATTTGGTTTCCTATTTTGAAGAATTTTTGGTTTGTTTAAATTTTCATTTTTTATTTTCCCAATATATCAAACTCGTTGAAACCTTTCCCATGATGTAATGTTTGCCTTATTTAGATTCCAAAATCAAAATTTATGGTTGTTTGAAGTTTTACATTTTTTAATTCGTTTAATGAAATGCCATGACACACAAAATCTTAAGTGACATAATGATGTACCATGTCATTTTATGTGGTATATGACATGTCATCAATGCATATGACAAAATGTGTTGTTATACCTGTTTGCATGTTAGCTGACATGGTAATGAATTGGAGGTGGGCAACATGGTTCAACTCTTATTTGGTTCTCTCGTATCCTCGATCCATCGTTCCATTACCTTTATTATTTTATTTTATTCAATTTGTTATTATTTTAATTCAGTTATTTGGAGGTCCAGGACAATTTGGTTCAAGGATCATTTTGCTTCTCCCTGACAATTCGAAAGATCACTTGCATGAATTATAACTCATTTATTATTTTGTTTTATTATTTTTTAAATTATTCTAATTCTTATTTTGTTTTTTGTTTTTTTTTAATTATTATAATTGAGTTGTCCAAAAAGGTCCCGGACAACTTGGTTCAAGGCTCATTTTGTTTTTCCAATATGCTCGTCCGACAATCCAAAGAATCGCTCATATGCATTATAACTCATAACTACATATCTCAAATGTGTTTTATGGGCATAGTGGGGAGTGAAGCATGGTTTATACCTTATTATTTTATTGATTTAATTGCACCAAGGCCCCTAACCTAAGTTCCACTTAAGCTCTAATGTTCCATGCTTTCATGTAATTATTTTCTTCTTTTCGGGCTAAAATTTCATCATCCATATAGTTAGAAATAATGGAGAAATGGTTATGTGGTTGTAACGCGTCTTCTTAGTTTAGGAGTAGTTCCTAGAATTTAGGAGGTTGTTTACGACTACCTATTTTTCAGTCATGTATTTAATATGTAATATTCGTTCATGTATAGAGTGAGTGAACAAGAGAGAGAGTCTCCTCCTTGTTTGAGTGTACTCTCCAGGTGATGTGCACACCTGTGAGCTGCAACTCCTTCTTTTAATTCAAAGTTTGATTTTTATCTTGGTTTCAGAGCTTAGGGTAGAGGTAGCCTTAAATTTTTTATTTTTTTTGAGGATGTATCATTAGTTGCAAATCTGTAGTGGTAAGGAGTGCATGTACAGCTATCTGTGTGATCAGGTGGAACTGCAGTAACACCTGGAGTGAAGGGTCTCAGATGACTAATCATCTTTGAGCCGAAGGAAGGGTTGGATCAGACTTAATGTGCGCTCGGGAATGCATAAGTGGCTTGGCGCTCTTTTTTAGCAGAAAGACGAACCAATTGGCCATTGGCACTAGTTTTTAGCAGAAAGAAAAGCCAATTGGCGCTCTTTTGAGCCAGAAAAGAAACAACTGAATTAGCGTCGAACCGTGCCAATTTTGGTGCACTTCGCGAATTTGTCTTTTCCGCAATTGGCGTGGATTTGTAGTTGTTCAGAGTGCCATAGAGCCAACCTCTTTCTCTCTAGAAATATGAAATTTTTTGTTGCAGATCAGGAGTTTCCCAGTGGTGGCACGTGGATATTCTGCTTAGTGGCAACATATTTGATTTGTCTGGTGGTGGCGAATTGAGGATCCTTGATCAGCTCGGAGGTAGCAGATAAGATCTCCCTAGTGGTGGCGAATTGAGGTTCCGTGATCCACTCGGTGGTAGCAGATCGGACCTGCCCGGTGGTGGCGAATCAGAGCTCTGTGATCTGTTCGGTGGAAGTAGATCAATTTTTTTTTGCCCGGTGGTGTCGCAGTGCAGCTCCTTGATCTGTTCGGTGGAAGCAGATTTCCTTTACCCGGTGGTGGTGTGTTGGAGCTTGTTTGTTGATCTATTCAGTGGTAGCACATCGGTTTTGCCCGGTGGTGGCACAGTGAAGTCCATGATCCACTCGGTGGCAGCAGATCGGACTTGCCCTGTGGTGGCACAATGAAGTTCCTAATCTGCCCATTGGTAGCAAATCGGACTTGCCCAGTGGTGGCCGATTGGAGTGTTCAGTTGGGTGAAAATGAACAACAGTTTGGAATCATACCTCCACAAGTTTGGCAAGCTCGATGGAACGAACTTCTCTAACTGGAAGTTCAAAATGCAAACTTTGTTGGAGAGTGCGAATGCATGGCTGATCGTCTTGGGAAATGAGCAAAGAATTGGAACACCGGCCCAAGAACAAGATTGGGATAAGAGAGAAACAAAGGTGAAAGTCATCCTGAAGATGTCTGTCAAAGACAACATTATCCCCCATATCAGATATTGCAAGTCATCCGCGGATATATGGAACACAATCAAGAATCTGTATGAGACACAAAACACAAATCGTGTTCTAGCACTCAAGGAAATTTTTTTTGCATTAAAGATGGATGAGAATGAATCCGTTGGTGGATTCATGGCCAGAGTCAAGGATCTGAGAGACAAATTGGGATCCATTGGAGAGAAGGTATCAGATTCAGATCTGGTTACACTTACACTGAACAGAATGACCGATGAATATCAGACATTTATCTCAGGGTTGTCAGCAAGAGAGAAAGTCCCCTCGTTTGATGACCTGTCAGTGATTCTGCTCCAGGAGGAGGAATGAAGACAGAATGTGAAAACTCAGAGAAATGATTTAGCTCTGATGGCGAAGAGGCAACAGTATAGAGGAAAGCAGCACCAACACCAACATTAGCATCAGTATCTGCAACAACAACAGCAGAAAGGGGCCAACTCTTTTCAAAAGAAATCATTCAGAGGTATGACTGATAATTATGTTAAGAGATTTTTTTACTATGGGAAGCCTGGCCACCAGATTAAAGAATGCTATAAGAGGCAGGCGGATGAAAGAAAAGGCAAACATAGGAAACATCAGGGGTGTTTTGTTGGAGAAGAGAATGACCACAGCCATGATCTTCGATTATTCACAGTCAACTGTGCACTTTCAGCATCAAAAGGAGATGAGGATAATATATGGTATGTCGATTCTGGTGCATCCTCGCATATGACCGGTAAGAAATATTGTTTTGAGTTTCTTGAAGAGTCTCCATGTGGATAAAAAATTTTCTTAGGAGATGACAGTGGGTATGAGATCAAAGGTTGTGGGGATATTCCTGTGAAGCTACCTAGTGGCGACATCAAACATCTCAAAATTTTTTTATATGTTCCAGGAATTAAAAAGAATTTGATCTTTGTCTCTATGATAACAGACCACGACATGCTGGTGCAATTCTTCAAGAATGGATGTGTCATTCACGATAGCCAATTGGAGACAGTTGCAACAGTAGTACGCGTGGGGAATTTGTACAGACTGGATGCAAGAAGCATGCCATGACAAGTGATGGTTGCAGCAACATCAACAGCTGAAAATCTATGGCATCAGAGATTTGGACATCTCAATTTACAAGATCTCATCTTACTAAAAAAGAAAGGTATGGTCGATGGTCTTCCTTCTTTACATAATATCAAACTGGAATGTGATGGATGTGCATTAGGGAAGATGCATAGAGATGAATTCCCTTTGCATGTTAACATAAAAGAAAGAGACATCCTAGAACTAGTGCATACAGATATTTGTGGACCTATCCAGACTAGGTCCTTAGGAGGTGCATACTACTTTCTACTATTTACAGATGACTGCACTATGTTCTATTGGGTATATTTTTTAAGAAAAAAGAGTCAAGCTTTCCGATACTTTAAAGAATTCAAATCTATGATAGAGAACCAAACAGGAAAGAAGATAAATATTCTTCGCTCGGATCAAGGGGGAGAATACAGGTTAGGTTAGTTCATGAACTTCTGCAAGCAACATGGGATTATACAACAATTCACAGTGCCACACACTCCACAGCAGAATGGAGTAGCAGAACGCAAGAACATGACCCTTGTGTAGTGCGCGAGAAGTATGCTTCAAGGTAAGGGTATTTCTAATGGTCTTTGGGCAGAAGCCATTAATACTGCTATTTATTTGAAGAATAGTAGTCCCACCAAATATCTAGGCTTCAAAACCACCTTTGAAGCATTGTTTGGACTCAAACCAGTAGTCGGTCATTTAAGAATATTCGGATATAAAGCATTTGCTCATATACCAAAAGCAGATAGGAAAAAGCTAGACCCCAAAGCCTTGAAATGTATATTTGTAGGACATGGCACAGAGTATAAGGCATACAAGTTATATAATCCTGTCACTCATAAAGTGTTTTCAAGCAGAGATGTCATTTTTGGTGAACAGATAGAAGATGGAAAGGAAGACTCTCACAATGACAACCACATTCCATTCATGATAGAACTGAATAGTGAAGAAGAAGAACAAGAGCAGGAGTAGGAGCAAAAAGAGGAAGAAGTAGCAGCAGATAGTGTAATAAGTGATGATGCAGGCCTGGAGAGTGGTGAAATAGATAGAGTTGAGGTAAGTCCTTTACCTAGAAGATCAAGTAGGAAGACTAGACTACTTGCAAAATTCAGAGAATATGCTTTAATGTCCAAAATTTTAAATATTGTAGAACCCTCAAACAATGAAGAAGCAAGTAAATCAGATGAATGGAGGGCTGCAATGCATGAAGAAATGGAATCAATATATAGAAGCCATACTTGGGACTTAGTTGAGTTGCGAGAAGGAAAAACCCCTATAGGTTGTAAGTGGTTGTATAAACCTAAGATAAATGCAGATGGGAGTGTAGAAAAATTCAAAGCTACAGTGGTAGCAAAGGGTTATTCACAACAAGAAGGAATTTATTTCGATGACACCTTTGCCCCTGTAGCTAAACTTAATACAATTAGAATGCTAATCTGTTTAGCAACAAAACATAAATGGAAGCTACACTAGTTAGATGTTAAATTTTCATTTCTGAATGGAGAATTAAAAGAAGAAATATATTTAGTACAACCTATTGGTTTTGTGAAAAAGGGGCAGCAGCATTTAGTGTGTAAACTAAATAAGCCACTTTATGGTTTGAAACAAGCACCTAGGTCATGGTATGACAAAATTGATTCATTTTTTATTCAGCATAGTTTTCATAGGAGCCTCAATGATCCAAACCTGTATACCAAGATAAATAAATAGTGGCAAATCATTTTGATTTCTTTGTATGTGGATGACATGATAATAATAGGGAATGCAAATAATTTGATCAAAGAAATCAAGCAGAAAATGTCACAGGTATTTGATATGAAAGACCTTGGTGATCTGCATTACTGCCTAGGATTGGGGGTGTGGAAAGATTCTAGTCAAAATTTTCTAACCCAATGAAAGTATGCCAGAACCATGTTGGAAAGATTCAAAATGGAATAGTGTAAAACAAAAACAACACCATTGCAACAGAACCTCAAGCTAAGTAGTGATGTTGGCACAAAACAGGTGGATGCCACTTTGTATAGACAGCTAGTTGGAAGTGTGATCTATCTCATGACAACAAGGCCTGATCTAGCATACTCTGTTAGTGTGTTGAGCCAGTTTATGTCTAGACCACTTGACAGTCACTCGAATGCAGCAAAATGTGTGTTGAGGTACCTTAGTGGTACTTGTAATTATGGTCTTTTATACACTGACATTTCTGATGTTACTTTAGCAGGTTATTCAGATTCAGATTGGGCAGACAACCTGGATTATCATAGATCCATCACAGGATATGCATTTAGTATTGGATCCGGGGTTATTTTGTGGAGTAGAAGAAAGCAAAGCACTGTAGCATTATCATCAAGTGAAGCTGAGTACTAGGCGTTGTGTGCAGATACATGCGAAGCCATCTGGTTGAGGAGATTGCTTAGCGATGTAGGCGAAGGACAAAGAGAAGAAACCATCATCATAACTGACAACCAGAGCATAATAAAGTTTGCATACAATCCAGTTTTCCATAAGAATACTAAACACATTGATACTCAGTTTCACTTTGTATGAGAAAAGATACAGTCTAAGGAAATCTGTGTGGATTATTGTAATACTTGTGATAATTTAGCTGATATCTTTACTAAGCCTCTTGGGCGAGTAAAGTTTGAGTTATTTAGAGGGATGCTAGGTGTGCAGAATAGCCCTTTCTCCATTAAGGGGGGCAATTAGAAATAATGGAGAAATGGTTATGTGGTTGTAACACATCTTCTTAGTTTAGGAGTAGTTCCTAGAATTTAGGAGGTTGTTTACAACTACCTATTTTTCAGTCATGTATTTAATATGTAATATTCATTCATGTATGGAGTGAGTGAATGAGAGAGAGAGTCTCCTCCTTGTTTGAGTGCAGTCTCTAGGTGATGTACACACCTGTGAGCTACAACTCCTTTTAATTCAAAGTTTGATTTTTATCTCATATCTTCATTTATACCTTCCCTTTTCGATACCAATCTTTGTGAACTCATAAAGTACTTTAAACATCAGAATTTAATTTCATCGAAATTCAATTTAATATAATGCATGTGGGATAACTATTTTTTATTTTAACTTATTAACAAAATGCATTTTTCGTTTTCCAAAATGCATTTCTGAAATTGTTGAACTCTTACTCGACCCTTAATGTCAGGGGTCATATCTCAAGCTACGAGGCACAGAATCAGATCCATGATAGCTTATTGGAAAGACAAAATCCAGAAGAAAATATATAAACATTTATTCCAACAGGTATACATGCCAAACCTCCTGAAAGTTAAAAGGGCTACAAAATCTCATCAAAATAAGATTTATGCGTTAAGCCTTGAAAATAAAACTAGATGCCAAAATGTTTTTCTACTTTTATGAAATCAAAATGTTCTATAATTATTAGAATTGAAAAAACGCATTAGAATTGAAACAACCGAAATTATTTTTACCGAAAATTTGGAGTTTTTTTCTAATTAATTCAATGGAATTGAATTTTTATTAGAGTGATAAGTTTTGAATGTTTAGATCTAGATTTTGCTTTGAATTTTAATGTGTTTTTAATGATAATTTTACATACCAATCGAAGTCTCAAGATTTGTGGATTGGAGTTTTATATGAAAAAAGGGATCCATCAACATTGGAAAATTAGAAAATAATTTTTCATAAAAGTGTAATGAAAGAAATAAAATTATATCATTATAAACAAATGGCATATTGGAGGATCATGGCAAAAAAATATCATGTACTAATTGAAAATTATATTTTTATTAAAAGTTGAGGTTGATTTTTGGAAGATGTGGGAGTCATTTGGCAAAATTTCTCTATGTTATGGAGTACTATATTTAATGTATATATATTTCTGTTTTTTTTCAACAAAAGTTCATATTTGTTGAATTGCTCCCTGAAATTTAAAATTGGTCAGTGTTATGAAGTTTTTTTAAAAATGATATTCGTAAATGAGTTATTGAATTTTTTTAAATCTTTTCATATTATTTTTGAATTTTTAATATATTTATCTAATGAATTTGTTATTCACTCAGTTAGTATTTAAATTTTCTCTCATTTTCAAGATAGTTTAATTTTTACAAATTAGATTCAATTGGATCAAAATAAATCTCAAAAAATATAAAAATATAATTTATTTAGAGTGGTTGACTAAGCCCACATGAGTCAGAAAAATTATTATCCCAAAAAATTACAAAACTCCTAGAAATCTGCATTTGGATAATTTTTCATCCTTCTCATTGATTATATAAAGTCTATCAAAACACTAGTAATTTATATTAAATTAAATAATAATTACTTTTACATATTTTGAGAAAACATGAAATTGTTAAACACTTTTTTGAATGTCAGGGAATAGATTTGTATTTTCTAGTCTGAGAGTTTAAAATATCTAAGAGGAGAGTTTTAAAATATTTCACTCAAGACTTTGGTCAAGTGAAACTCGAGTTTAAAAAATCTTGGATGAGAGTTTGACAAATTTTCAGCCAAGAAGTTTAGTGAATAGCTTTGTTGGGAAAAATCTCGGCTAGCAATTTAGATTTTATTTTGTTGGGAAATATTATAATGTTCCCCACTGTTTACCCTGTGAAAAAACATTATTGTCGTTGGCCCACAAAATTAACTTCCATGACTTTTACTACCCTGCCATTTTCCTGTGACAAAGCATTACTGTTGTTGGCCTTTAAAAGTGAGTTCTCTAACATGCTCAGTGCATTGTCATTTCCTTGAAACCAAGAAATAATGTTTTAGGCCCATAAAGGTGTCTCCCACAATGCACTGACTGCCCAACCAGGTAATGAGACTTTTTCCTCTAGAGTCCCTTTCAGGGTTTAAATTTATATTTTTCTGGGTATATATTCCTCCCTTGGTAGTTTATTATCTTGTTCCACTTGTATGAGTTTTCACTTCTATAATTGATGGAAAGGTTGGCTCCTCCTAATATTGGTTTGAGTACATATATTTGGATCATTTTTCCATCTACCCATGAATATCTATGCCTTCGAAGAGAGATGGTGTGGCTTATATTAGAATACCTGTACCTATACTTGAACAACTGTGCTAAGATGCAATGGGCTAATCTCATAATAGTTGGTAAATTTCTATGGAAGTTTTAGTTTTAGGATTCAGTGTTGTTGTATATGAATAATGCTTAGTAATAATTGCTAGATATTCCTATCAAGAATTTCCTATCATGCTTCTTCAAGTGAGATGGTGTGCCTTATATTAGAATATATGTACCTATACTTGAACAACTGTGCTAAGATGCAATGGGCTAATCTCATAATAGTTGGTAAAAATCTATGGAAGGTTTAGGATTCAGTGTTGTTTTCCCTAAATAATGCTTAGTAACAATTGCTATATATTTCTATCAAGAATTTCCTATGATCCTTATTCAATATTTCAATTTGTCAATGTTTAATGCATATTGATCTCATTCCTTCCCATGAATTTCAGATACAATAATTTCTTGGCAGGATCCTGAAATTTCCACTGAGTTGGATCTTAGCTTTTAGGAGGCTATGGTTTTTTCTTTCATACCGTATGGATCACTTTCTTATATGAGAAATTGGTTCTCTGGTTACTCGTCATTCTAGTTGTTTTCTACAATTATGATAACCATAAAGAAAAATAAATTTTAACAAATATTTCCATAGTGATTACATTGTAAATCTCAATAATGTTTTCTCTAATTTAATATTTATGGTGCTACTATTGTAGGGATCAAATATGCAACATCCAAACATCTACTCATTTTTTTGCCATCAGTGGTGTGTATTTTTTTGTAACCATCGGCCTTTTATATGGTTCGAAGGTATCAAATATTATTAGTCATATAATGACTCTATACAATAGTTTGTAAAAAAAAAATGTTTTGTATGTCTAGAAGTGGAGTACACTATACATGATGATGTACAATATTCCAATATATCAGAGGGAAATAGTAACAGTGTTTTCTTCACCATTTGTATACATGTAAGATGTGTCAAAGGGGCTTGGAAGTACTAGAAGTATTAATAAAAAATAGTTCCTAAAACATTTTTGATCTACAATAATAAAAGAAAATGCCACAGTGAAATTAAAATTAACTGCAGAATATTAATACTTTAAAATGAAGTGGAAGCTACAACAGAAAGTGAGGTGAGCCAACCTCACTATGAGTGGTTGCATAACTAATTATTAGTATGAAATAAACTCTCAATTTGTGATACCATGAGCTAATTAGGGTTCTTTGCATGACTAATTATTAATATGGAATAAACTCTTAATTTGTGATACCATGAGGTAGTTAGGGTTCAGTATAGTCAAACTATAGGAGAGTAGCCAATTTTTTTTTACATGAACGGATGATCATCTTGAAATAAGAGGAAGGAGAATAGGTATATCAGTCTTTCCTCTGGCAATGGTTGCTATCATATGCCAAATCATGAAGAAACAGTTAAACTACTTCTTGGAAATTGTCATTTTATATTTTGATATCACAATGAATCAGGGCTCAGAGGGGGATGAATAATCGTTTTTGATAGGTTTTGGATACTAAGGAGTTCCTTTCTTGTTTTATGAAGCTTAGTTTTTGGTGGACATTGTAGCAAAGGACAAAGGAAACTTATTCCTCGGTTGGACATAACGGAGAAAAAATTCGCATTTGCATCTTGTGCATAAAATAGTAGAAATTAATGTGATTTTCTTAAAAGTAAAAACAAGTTTATAAGAAAATTGAAAATTTGTTGTTGTGTTAGTGGTTATATATACACATATATATGTGCATGATTATCATATATTTTTCTTGGTAAGGAAAGTATATTACTAAATGTAGACAAAGATTGATTAATAATACATTTTTCTTGGTAAAAAGAATATATTACTACATATAGATAAAGATTGATTATTATATGGAATTGGAAATTGGGGGAAGGGAAATGTCGATGAGAAATGGGGGCAAAAGCATCTAGGGTTTGGACTCACAGGTAGCGCTTGACAAATTTGCAAACCCCAGACGCAGAAATGGTTGGGGCTCGGGCTCGTGTGTAACCCTTGCTAGTTCTGCATCTCCACAGACTGCCATAGGGAAGAGGCCAAATGAAAAAGGAGAAAATTGAAAGAGGAATGAGTGGGCTCGTAGGAGGGAGATATCCCCTCCTACTGAAGTGTTGCCACATGTGAGACGAGCCTTCATGGAGCCGCCGATGGAAATGGGAATTGTGGGAAGGGTCTACCTGTACTGGGAGTGAAATGGTAGACTCGGTTTGGAGGAAGATGCTTTCCCAGAGCAACCAAAAAAGCCAGATCTGTAATACCTAATAACAAGCTGGAGGAGTACAAAGGATACATGAAGGACCACGTCCTGATTTTCAAGCTTATAGGGGCCTGGAAAACTGAGAAGGAATTGATAAAATGGATTCAACAATGATGGTAGCAAAAGGGGCATATCAACCTCTTGTTGGGGGCGAAAGGGTTCTTCTCGGTTATTTTTTCTAACCTAGAAGACAAGGAGAGGGTCTTTGAAGATGGACCATATTTCTTCAATAATGTAGGCATGTTCATGTGACATTGGGAGGAGTGTTATAAACCAGATCAGGAGAAGATGCTAGTGGCACCCATCTGGATCTGACTCTTCAGCCTCCCAATGGATTTATCGGACCCATAAATTCTAAAAGGAATAGGCAACTCGATAGGCACTTTTGTCAAAGTGGCAGACATGACAAGAAACATTAGGTACACTTCCTATGCAAGAATATGTGTTTACATGAATATCATGGATCCATTACCAGACTACATAGAACTAAAATACCATGATGAGGTATCGTAGAAAACCCTGGATTACAACAAGATCCCATTTAGATGTAGGAGATGTCATGAACGCAGACACCTGTACTGAGATTTCCCACTAAACAACCTAGAAAATCAGTTGCAAGGAAAGAAGACAATATAGGCGATGGGAAAAGAGGATGGAGACAGTTTCCAGGAAGTGGACAGAAGGAGAAGAAATAAAAAACCAACAGGGACACAAAACACACACCAAAATGA
Organism: Pinus taeda; assembly: GCA_000404065.3. Taxonomy (NCBI): domain Eukaryota; kingdom Viridiplantae; phylum Streptophyta; class Pinopsida; order Pinales; family Pinaceae; genus Pinus; species Pinus taeda. The sequence goes on along the minus strand of APFE031397391.1, from coordinate 54,144 downwards.
GGTAGAGCAACGAAACCTCAATAGGTTTTCTACCCTCCAAATGGATGAGACGAGGGAGATGAGTGGGGAAGCCACTAAGGAGATGACCGATACTCAGGAGAAAGAGAATGAGGGTAGTAAAACAAAGAGATGAGAAGTCAATGAGAAAGAAAGAGAGGAGAATAACATGCAAATGGTGGAGAAAAATACAATGGAAATCGACTCCCACAAAGAAGACTTTGGTGGAGAAAAATACAATGGAAATTTACTCCCACAAAGAAGACTTTAGTGTGGAGGAGAAAGTGATGAAATGACTGCTACAGAAGTGGAGACACCTGGATGAACGCTTCATCCCAAAGGACCAAAAGTGACTCTATGAAGAAACCTTTAAGCAATACAAGATAAAATGGGGATCGCTATAATAGTCCAACCAGAACACTTAGGTTCCCATGGCAGATAAGGGCAAGATGCAAGAGCCCTAGGAAAGGGGGGGAAGAGAAGGGGAAGAATACCTATGAATGAGTCCATATAGATGGTTGGGGAACTATTAGTAAACTCGGGGAGAGTGGTGCCATTATCAGAGATATTCCAACAACCCCAAAAATTGTTGAAATGATTATTACAACCTGGAATATAAGAGGCCTCAATAGCAGAGGAAAAAAAATATACCTCAAAGAGAGATTGAAAAAATATCAACCTAGCATTATCATCCTCCAAGAAATGAAAATCAACGAAAAAAAGTTGAAAGAGATTATGGAAAACTACAAACCCCGATACCAAGTCATTGGGCAAGATGCAAATGGCAGCGTGGGAGGATTCTCCATCATTTGAAACATAGGAGAAATATGGTTCAAAGACTGGGTTAGCATTCCGTGAATCCTCTCTGGGAGATTTAGGGTCAATGGATCCAATGAGTGGGTGTTACTCATAGGAGTATACGGACCCCATATACCAGGTGAAAGGAGGGATTTTCTAGAGAACCTAGTAAAAATGAGAAGCATGTACCCGGAAGTGTTTATGGGTTGTGGGAGGTTATTTTAACATGATCACCTCACTGGCAGAAAAAAGTGGTGGCATGAGGAGAACCAACATGGATATGGAACTCTTTGGGGGAATTATAGCTCAACAAAGATTGGTTGACATACAAACTATAAATGGGGTGCACACCTGGAACAATAGAAGAGGAGGGAATAACCAAATTGCATCTAGATTAGATAGCTTCCTAATCTCGGAACAAGTAATGAGCAGAGATATATTCGTCAAAGCGATGATTCTTCCTGGAATGGGCTTAGATCATTGGAGGCTGGAAGTGGATCTGAAAGCCAGCTTGAAAAACTGTCCCTTCAAGTTTGAAGCTTTTTGGCTCAGAGACCCAAGCTTCATAAAAAAAATAGAGCTATGGTGGACTGAGAGTGAGAAACAGGGGACGAATTGTATGCATTCTTTCCAACTAAAACTCAAAGAAAAAAATGGAACAAAGAAGACTTCAGACACATTATGAAGGATTAGCAACAATTAAATAAAAAAATGATGGAAGCGCAACAAAAAATAATAAGGGAAAAGAGATCAGATGAGACAACAACAGAAGAGGGATGAATCATTAGCCAACAGGAGGAAATGCGTAAGTAAGAAGGGATTCTATGGAAATAGAAATCGACAGTGAATTGGTTAAGAGAAGGGAAGCGAAACACCCAGTTGGTCCACAAGGCCATGATCCAACATTGCGAGAGCAACAAAATATTCTCACTCAAAGATGATGAGGGGAATCGTAGTACACAACATGAGGAGATGGAGGGAATCCTTGTAAACCACTTTAGGGAGCTCCTAACAAAAATTAAATAAGATATGATGGAAGAAACAAAAAGAATCTCCTAGCACATTCCCTAAAAGGTCACTCAAGAGAAGAATCTAGCCTTGATGAGAGCAGCAACGCTCGAGGAAGTGGAAGAAATTGTTAAAGGTATGAAAAAGAATACGGCCCTAGGCCCGGATAGGTTCATAGCTGAATTTTTCCCCTGGAGGTGGTGGAGGAATCTAGGCAAAATCAAAAGGTATGCCCTAGACTTAAGTCCACTTTTATTACCCTCATTCCTAAAACATCAAATTCAGAAGACCAACAAGGTTTCAAACCCATTTCCTTGTGTAATGTCATCTACAAAATTATAACCACTATTATCATCAAATGGCCAAAGCCTCTTCTCCCTAATAGTATCTTCCCAGAACAAATAGGCTTTGTTGAAAGGAGGCAAATCCTAGACGGACTCGTCACCTCCCAAGAAGTGGTCCATTCCCTCAAGGTCAAGAAGGTTGCATGCATGTTGGTGAAGTTGGATCTCTCAAAGGCTTATGATTCATTGAACTGGGAGTACCTAAGGAGTATCCTGAGGGGTTATGGCTTTAACCCTAGATGGATTAACCGGATAAGCACCATGATATCCACCCCTATATTTCTACTCTTCTAAATAGGACCCCTACCTGAACATTCAACCCCACTCGGGGTATGAGACAAGGTGATCCCTTGTCTCCCTTTGTGTTTATTATTGCTACAAAGGGATTGGGTAGATACATCAAGAAGGAAGTTCAGCAGTCCAGAATCAAATACTTAAGGATATGGGGGAATGACCTTGCAATAACAAACCAACACTTCATGGATGATATCATGCTCTTCTGCCAAGTTTCTCTCAGAGAAGCCAAAAGAATGAAAGAAATCCTTAACACCTTTATGAAGGCATCCAAAACCCAAATCAATAATGAAAAATCATGTACCCTCTTCTTCAATACCCAAGGAAAGGTAAAATCATTTTTGGCCAATATTATGGGATTCACTACAGGTAACCTCGCCATGAAGTACCTCAGAATGCCTCTATTGCAAAACCCCCTAAAATTGGCAAGATGGAAACAAACCATCTAAAAGATTCAAGGAAGGCTGGGAAACTGGGCTTTCCAATCCCTAAATATAGCAGGCAGAATAGTCCTCCTAGAAGAAGTATTGTAGTCAATTCCTATCTACCAACTATCAAGCATGGCTACCCCCAAGGGGGCTTGCACCAAAATGGTGGATATCTTTAAAAACTTTCTATGGGAAGGGGCACAAGAAAAGAAAAAATGGGTTCTTATGTCTTGGCAGGATTTGACAAAGAAAATGATGGAAGGAGGGCTCGGCCTAAGAGACCCCTATACCTTAAATAAAGTAATGTGAGGAAAAGTTTGGTGGAGATGGCTAGGGGGAGGAGGGGATCTATGGAAAAAAAATTGGACAAGAAAGTATAATATGCTGGAAAGAACAGAAGAAATCCTACGGTATAAGGATCCACCCAAAGGCTCAGCCATATGGAACTTAGCAAGACAAAATCGTGATCCTATTTCCCAACATGATTTTTGGGAAATTCAAAATGGCAGAACAACTAGATTCTGGCAGGATTCATGGGAGGAAAGAGAAAGACTGATAGATAGGCAAGACATCCAAGATATTTATCAATTCACCAATGAAAAAAATATTCAATATGTAGAAAAATTCTAGACCGAAGGATAAGGGACAGGAAATTGGAGAAAATGGGAAAAGATAGAAGAATAGGGCCAAGGTATAGAGATAGAGAAATGGACAGAGTTTTTAAAAGAAATGAGAAGAAGACAAATAACGATTAGGACAGGCCTGGATATCCTGAGATGGGGACATTCAACAAAAGGAACCTTCACCATCAAAGAAGCTTACGAGCTAAAAGCAGAACAAAAACAAGATGGCCAAGCACTGCTCTAGAAAAAAATTGGAAGGGAGGATGGTGGCCTAAGGTAGCACATTTCCTCTCACTAGTTTGTAAAGGGAGAATCCTTCCCTGCAACCAGCTACAGAGGAAAGGAATGCAAGGTCTGTCCTTATGCTGGATGTGCTAGCAGGATAGAGAGGAAATAGAGCACATGATGAACTCGTGCCCATTTGCATACCCAAAGTGAGGCCAAATACAAGGAGTCTTCAAAAGGATGGATAGATACTGCAAAATCATAAAGGAAACAATCCTGATATGGTGCAACAACATCTTCTCAAGCCCTATCCTGAATAGAGCGTGGAGATTGGCCTTGGGATTCAACCTCTGGGCCATCTGGAAAGAACAAAATTGCAAAATTTTCAAAAAAAAAACCTCAACACAAGATCAGGTGTGGGAAGGATTAGTAAGAAACATTAGGGAAATGATTATAGCAGAATAATGGTGTCTAGAAGACTGGGAATTTCCTCCTCATGAAGCAAGAATACTATGTCGTCCAAACTTAACCATAGAAATGGTAGCCCCTAATGCTTGGAAAGTGGGAAGGATGAATGTCGATTCCCCGATGCACTTCACTTTACCAGGAGAAGGATTCATCAAGATGAATTTTTTCGATCACTCAAAAGGGAACCCGAGAGTAGCAGGATTAGGTGGCATATTCAAAGATAACCAAGCAAACACGTGGCTCATATATGCATACTCATGTGGAATCGCAAGCAACAATGAGGTAGAATTCGTCGCAGCTAGATAGGGACTCTGAATAGCTGTATGAATGGGATACAAAAATGTGGTGGTGGAAGGAGACTCCGGCTTGGTCATAAACACAATGAAGAAACTCAACAATGGCACATCATGGGACAATCTGAACCAAAGTTCAAGGACAACTCACCTTATCCAAGAGATAGTGGAGCTCATACACAAGTTCAATTATCTAATGATTAGACATGTAAGAAGGGAAGGGAATAAAGCAACAGATTTCTTGGCCAACTAGGGTTGCAATCAACAACATGGCCCGATGGAAAAATTATGGTTGATATAGCTCGGGGATGATAAACTTAAATCCTTGGAGGACATCCTTTGGCAAGACTCCCAAAACAGCCAAGTAATTGAGAATCCAAACAATAATACCCCCGATCAGGGTGCATGCTTGAGGCAAGAGAGGACAAGGGATAGATATGGTAGTTATGACATTTAAAGGTGGGGTAGCACCCACCAGCCCCCACATGCTCATGGCGATGGGTGCGATGCCCGCCTACATGCTACCTAATAGAGGTGATGGGAGAAGTGGAAGGCATGGCCAGGAAATAGAAGGAGGTGAGGCGGCTAGGTAGGTCGGGTGATGCGATGGAGACAGGTTGAATGGGAATATGAATGAATTGGGGACAGATAAAGGAGTATTATTGAGACTACGGCTAGATAGAGGAGTGAGGGCATAAGTCTGTGGAGCTACTAACAATGGTTTCAACGAAGTGTTCTTGGGTATGTATCTTGGCCTTGCAAGCCCCTTACTATGGCAACTATGTTGAATTATGGTTGGGGGGTGCGAGAGATGACAGGGGAGGGAAATTGGGGGGATGGCCAGGGAGACCAACGTAAGATGAGGGTGATGGTAATCGCGCTTGGGCTGGAGGGGAGAGAAATGAGAGAAAACTAGGGTTGGGAATTAGAGACCCCTCGTGTGAGCAAGCAAGATAGTTGTTATCCTAATGTGGGTGGTGAGATTGAGGCTAAGCATAAGTGATTGCCATGGGAGGGGCAGAGAAGAGAGGTAACGCTTTTGGGTAGAGGAGTGATGTAGCAACACTGGGCAGAGGGATGAGGGAAGGCACTATGATTGGGAGTGATGATAACCCGACCTGATGGGATGACTGTGAGAGCCATGAGTGTAAACTAGGTTTGGCACCATGAAACTACTCTTGTGTGTAGGCGTGAGCATTGGCACAATCATGGGGGTGGTGAGTCAAACACAAGGTAGGAGAGAAAGAAAAGTGAATGGCAAAAGAGTGGCGTAGCTACACCAGGCAGAGGACTGGCAATGCATCTTGGGGCAGAGGAGTACCTAGGAAGAGACAAATGCAATGGGAAGCATGAGGGTAGGGGCACCTGTATCAAGCCAGAGCGGCATGAGACCACGTCCAGAGAGCTAACTCATTTCACTGGTGAATAGGAAGGGAATAGAGAAGAGATGGTCCGAACTACACGTGGAAGAGGATGTAGAAGAATAGGGAAGGAGTCAACTTGAGCCATAGACCCAAGCACTTCGAAACCTAGATGAGGGAGGAAGCCTGTAAAATGCCTCATTAGTGAAGAGGAAGAATCCCATAGGGAAGGAATGGATGCAGGAATCCATAAGATTTTGGACGAATGGGAGGAAAAGATAAAATAGGAGGATGTATTCGAAGAGGAGATGGAAAATTGACATGCAGTGATCCAAGATCTTAGGAATACCAAGGGAAGACTCACCTAGTTTAAATAGATGCTCTATCTGTACTGGCCCATGAAGAGCCTTATGGCGAAGGCAATGGAGAAAATTTCAGTGGGGATGGCTATGACCCTCCAGGACATTCCCAATTACAAAATAGACTTGTAGACAATCCAATTTCAGTTGTGCAAGTAGGAAATACGCTTTGACTGAATCCAAAGGCACATCCCTTGCATTATTGAGCTAGTTGATATACCTAGTGACTCAGTGAAAGACTTGGCTCCAATCAAGTCTACCTCAAAAGGACAATAGGATTAGTGAGTTACTTGGATTTTTTTTTGTTTCTTGTGGGTAGCATTTACTTTTATAGTTGCATGCTTATGAAAGATATACTTATACACTCTTATCATGATACTGATATGTACATAGCTTGGGTAGAATGACTGATACTATATTGTTTTTGGATGGCTTATAATGATGATAGGTGGCCAATAGACTTGGTTTTCCATTGGGCAAGTCGAGGCCACTTATCTCATATATGTGGTGTAATCTTGTGTTTTATAAATAGAAAAAGAAGGTCCTGCTAAGCTTAACAAAGAAAGAAGATTGATTATTATATATTTTTCTTGGTAAAGAAAATATATTACTGCATATAAATAAAGATTGTGATCATATATTTTTCTTGGTAAAGAAAATATATTAGTGCATGTAGATATAGATTGTTATTATATATTTTTCTTGGTAGAGAAAATATATTACTACACGTAGATACAGATTTTATTACTATATATAGAAAAATATTGTTATTATAATTACATTTGCAGCATTAAAATATGAGTAACTTTTCTTGTCTTTATATAGCATTAAATATGCCTTTTATGTAAGAAAATATAGGATGCAAGCTCTTTTCTTAAAAAGGGATTTCGTAGTCATTTTTCTGGAAGTGAATATAGATTAAAGAGGGTAATTTGTGAAATATTCTCATGGGTAAGAGAGTTCTTCTGAAAAATAATACCTAGTTACAAGAAAATATAATAACCTATGCATAGATGAAATGCACAGAGATAATATAAGTCATAGGAATATTCTTTGGAAATAATATGTTTTCCTTGGGTGTGAAAGATAAGTTAATGGTGTTAACCCATTTGAAAGATTTGCAAAAGTTACATGTTTTGGTCAGTAAAAAGGTAAATGATTTGTGTGTTTCATATTGGATAGTTTGATTTAATTATATGGTTTAATGCATAAAAGGTTACCATTATTATTATCTTAGTTCTTATGCCAAAAAGAAAGGTTGATTATGATACTTTCTTGAAAACAAATGCATGAGAACTTTGTAATGATACTTTCTTGGGAAAAAATGCATAATAAATTTGTACATAAATGATAGAGAAACTATGTTGGGTTCATGAAAATAACTATGTGAAAAGAACACATATGCACATATGCAGAAGCATAGAAACAATATTCGATTACAAGTAAGAAGATATAACTTTTGTGTTATATATTTTAAAGAGAAACATGGATTTGTAGAACTATTGTGTTAGATCTTTTAAAGAGAAATATGGATTTGTGTGCAGAAAATAGTAAGTATTATAGAAAGTAAAACAAGTATTACTTGGAATAAATGTACTAGCTTTCCTTTGTAAAATACATATAACCACATGCAAGAAATTATGACTAACACGATTACTTAGTTACATGCACAAAGAAGAAGAAGCTAATGGGCTAGCTATCTTCGAATAAGTTTTTATCTAATTACATGCTTGAAAAACAAACATAAGTTGTTAGGCCCCTATACTACTAGTGTAACCCCTTATTGTTATTATTACAACCCCCTTATTATATTGTTGTGCCCATGTAGTCCCTATATTTTTATTATTGTGCCCCATAGAAGCCCACTATTGTTATTATTGTGCCCTTACATTATTATTGTTATGTCGGTTCTAATTATATTATGACCCCTTAGACTCCTATTTATAGAAAGGAGGTCTTGTCATTTGTATCATCCAAGAATTGTTCATTTGGTGTAATGTAAAGGAGGTTTCCCCCTCGAAGAGGCTTATTTCTAAGGCATTCATCTATCTTTTCTATCTTTTTGTGAGTTGGTTTCATAACATTTGGTATCAGAGCTTTGGATTCTAGGGTTTCGCTGTTCCAAATAGGTCATCATGGCATTTGCACTATAACTTTTTTTTGCGATGTTTCAGACAATTAAAAAGAAAAACCCATTTGGGATGAAATTGTTTTGAACCTCTGGTCCAAATTTTAGATATTTTCGCACTATACTTGCACAGATACGATCTGAGGAAGTTAGAATTCTTGTAGCCTCCCAAATTACATTCCAAATAGGTGACCTGAGGAAAATCGTCATAGATTTTGTTTTGATCATTAGATTGAACTTTCTTAAGAAGTTATAGAAAGAGGATGGACTGTAGTTTCTTGTGTATATTTTACAGATCCTAAGGTCAAAATATTGACACGTGGCACTTCATACAATTTCGATCTTCTAAAAAGGTATATAATCAGGTCATCTTGGGAGATTGTGCATAACTCTTTCTTGGAGAATCTAAATTCAATCAGACTGGTGGCATTGGAAAGAGGATGCAGAGGGCTACTATAGGTCACAATTTCAGAACTGGAAGAGTCAAAATTATAGAGTTATAGTCATTTCAATATCGAGCTCCTAAAATCAAGAAAAGGCGATATGAGGAAGTTTGATGGCAAGGATCCGGTAAATTGGATACAACAGATGGAGAAACATTTTGATATACATGGTGTACCACTGTTACAAAAGGTATGTATTGCATCTTCATATTTAGAACCGGATCAATTTTTATGGTATAAAGGGCCTTTTTCTCGTAAAAAACATGTTATGTGGTCAACTTTCATGGAGGAAATGATAGCACATTATGAGGATACAAAGAGAAACACCTTCTTTAGCCAACTGATAAATCTCAAAAAAAAGTGTTCAATGGCAGAGCACATTGAGGACTTTCAAAAATTGAATATAAGGGTAAATGATATTCCAGAGAAGCAAATGATTGATGTCTTCATAGGTACTTTAAAGGATAACATTCAACATGAGGTTCGTCTTTGGGAACCTGATTCATTGGAGAAGGCATTTAGGTGGGTAAGAAAAATTGAAAGTGAAATTATGGAAACAAGGAATCCCACCACTCATGATTGTAATTATGGAAGTGTTTCTTCTCCTAGCCTTTCACAACCAACAAGGGTTACACCACAACAATTGGACTTAAAAATAGAAAAAGGGCTTTGTTACAATTGTGATAGCAAATGCACTAAAGGTCATAAGTGTGTTGAGAAGAAACTATTTTACATAGAGTATGAAGAGGGGGAAGAAAAGGATCAAGAAACATCAAAAGAAGAGGATATGCACCAGGATCCAAACCCAGAGAAAGAAGAAATGAATACGACCATATCTTGTAAAGCATTAGCAAGAATTTCCACTCCTAAAACTCTCAAGATAGAAGGACATATCAAGAAGAAAAATGTTCAAGAAGTGAAAGATCACATCGAGAAAGAATAAATGAACCCAAACATATCGTGTAATGCATTGGCCAAAATTACCACTCCTCAAACTATCAAGATAGAATGACATATGAAGAAGAAAAATGTTCAAGAAGTGAAAGATCACATTGAACAACAAGAAATGAATCTGACCATATCTTGTAAAACATTGGAATAAGTTACCACTCCTCAAACTCTCAAGATAGAAGGAAATATCAAGAAGAAAACGCTTCAAGCAGTGAAAGATCACATCGACCATCAGCAACAGGTTCTCCAACTTTTAAAGCATAGCGCCACTTTGGTGCAGAATCGAATGAAATAACAGGTAGGCCAACATCGGAGTGAAAATTTTTTTGATGTAGGTGATTGGGTATTTTTACAGCTACATCCCAAACAAGCTATCTATGAAAAGGAAACATTGGCAATACTACATACACTTAAGAAATGGTGACCTTACCCAATGGGAAGACACTTCAAGGTGAAAATTGATCATGATAGTCTTAAATACTTTTTAGAACAAATATTATCTTTAGAATAACAGAAAAAATGGGTCACAAATATGTTGGGTTATGACTTTGACATGATCTACAGAAAAGGGAATTTTTTTTTTGTTGCAGATACACTCTCAAGAAAGGATGAGGCTGTGGATGCATTGTTTTGTGCCATTTCTATTATCCAACTAGATTGGATAAACGAGATAAGGGATGAATGGAAGAAGGACAAAGAAGTGTGGCCACTCATTCAAAAGTTGCAGAATATCCCAGTTCAAACAATATTGCCAGAACTTGAAGATGAATGAAAAATCATATTGGAACCTGGAGTAGTCACAGAAATAAGAACCCGATAGCTACGAAATCAATCAATTTTAGAGTATCTCATCTAGTGGAAGAACTTACTCACCAAATATTCCACATGGGAGGACAAGAATTTTATACAAAAGCATCAAGAACAACTCAAGCATTGAGGACAACACTTTTTGAAGGAGAGGGGAATGTTAGGCCCTTGTACTACTAGTGTAACCCCTTATTGTTATTAGTACAACCCCCTTGTTATCTTTTTGTTCCCATTTAGTCCCCATATTGTTATTATTGTGCCCCATAGAAGCCCACTATTGTTATTACTATGCCCTTACATTATTATTGTTATGTCGGCTCTAATCATATTATGACCCCTTAGACTCCTATATATAGAAAGGAGGTCTTGTCATTTGTATCATCCAAGAATTGTTCATTTGTGTAATGTAAAGGAGGTTGCCCCCTCGAAGAGGCTTATTTCTAAGGCGTTCATCTATCTTCTAATAATGTAAACTTTGAAACGGGAACTGATACTGTTACCCATTTCGTAGAGATAGCAAAAAAGTGACCTGATTTTGAAAAGGGGTGATGCAGAACACACATGTTTTTTTAGAGCATAGTTTTTGGCACTTTAAATTTTTTTATGTACATCACGTTTTAGAATGGTAGTGATTTTCATGCTGATTTAAAAAAGTGAGCATTCTGCATCACACTCTGTTTTTAAAAGCCCTATTTTTTGGCTTTCAATTTTTTAATGTATAAAATGTAAATAATTATTTAGTAGATTTGATAATTTTTGAAGTGGTCATTTTCTTCACATTTTATTGTTTTTTATTTTTATTTTAAATTTATTTTTTCGTGAGGTTTTTATTGTTTTTCATTTTTAAATTAGAAGGTCGATATTTAGACTTTTCGATATTCTACATATTTATACATCCTTAATTAATTTTTCAACCCACATGAAATAATTGTTTCTAAAAAACAATAGTTTTTAACAATGGACATAAAAATAACCATTTTTAACATAAATATGACTAAAAAACTACACGTTTTGATAATTTTTTGCTAGAATTGACATGTCAAAATCACAATTTTTATACGATAATTTTAACTAGAAATTATTAAATAATATATTTTTCTATGAATTTCATGACAAAAAAATAATAAAATCATTTTTTTTCAAATAATAATGATTAACTTAAAAATCCGCAAAAATCAGATATTACCAATATTGAACGTATAGAAACCCTAATTGAGTGTTTATTCTTCTCATAAAATGTCAAAGTTAAAACATTGCAAAGCTTGATTTACAAGCATAACTTAAATTTAATCAACAATGTCACGTAATCCAAACTCTTCATCCTCTAGAGTTTCATCATTGTCTTATTCCACAATATTTTTTGTTTCATTTTGCCCATTTTCCTTTTCTAATGGGTCTTTGATGTCTGCGAAACTCCCAATGTATGTCTTTCCAAACATTCCATTTAATGGTGGTTGGGGTTCCTTTGCCTTTTTTGCCACAAGTGATTCACTAAAGTCCCCTTTCTTCAACCCAATTTCTTGCATTACATATGGAAGAAATTGAAGAGCATTAATTCTTTGCTAAATGAAATTGCACTGTACTGGATCTTTTTCAATTGCAATGAAATTTCTTCCTTTTTGAAGGCAACATGCTAGTGTTGTACCTAATTATCAAGCACAAAAGAAATAATGAACTAAATTAGTACAATGACATATTAATTAAAAAATAACATATTGAAATTCAATTCCATATAATAAAACTTACCTGAGCCAGAAAATAAATCCAGAACCCAATCTCCTTCATCTGAACATATGTTTATAAGATAGTTAATCCATAATTGTGGTTTTTGATAAATGTTAACTATCTATCCTTTTGCTTCTTTGTCTTCATATGTTAGTTTTCTCACAACAACATCATAATTCAGTATTTGGCTATGACTCTTTCTGTCTACCCAATTAAAAATCATAGACATATGGCTATCATCTTTTGCCCAACTATCAATATGAATGAACTCACAATCATTTATAAATTGTTGATCTTCATTGTTAATAATATTTTACTTTTGCCTGTAACATGAAATAGTAAAAGTTCCATTAACTTGTACATAAATAATTTTTTCAACATTAATCAAATATACATTTTAAACGTCTTACCATGTAAGCTGCATCCTTGAATTTTTTTCCCCTTGAAGCTTGACAATATCAGTACCAATTGTGTGTCTGAATGAAATGTCACAAATCTCCATAATGGTGATGACGTGAATTCTACAAATCCCGCAACCACTCTACTAAAAGCTTGATAAGTGTAAGGGTCACTATCATAGTCAATGTTTGGAATATTGAAACCATGGGGAATATCTGCAATGACTAGGGCATAATCCCTTTTAGGTATGAGTTTAGCAATGTCTTCACAGTCGTCTTGTATTACTTGATATTGAATAGTGTCTAGCCCATTCCAAATGAAATGATTAAGAGTTGGATCAAGTTGAATATTCTTAATACGTTTCTTCCTCAGTCTTTCGATCTTTATTTTTTCAATAAAGGTTTTGAAACTATCTGGCACTCCATTATCATCCTTCCTCATCTTTTATAAAATAAAAAAATATATGTATAAGTTATAAATTAAAAATAGTACATAGATGAATAAAAATGAATGTATAGATCAAGATACCTTTTTAAATGCAAGATAAAAATCTTTTAATGTTGATGTAGAACTTGAATCTCGATAGTTGCGTACGACATCATCCCAACTATCTTCATTCAACAATTTAACCATTTGTTCTTGAATTTTCATGTAAACTTTGTGACTGCATAGATAAAGTAACAAAAAGTTAATATGATGATATGTATAACAAATACCACCAAGAACAACATGTTTTATTTAAAATATAATTATAATCTAGAAATAAATAAAAAATTTCAACAAACTTACTTTTGAAATTCTTCAGAAATTTCCTCCAATGATAATTCCCCTGACCTCACACGAGATAATATTGTTTTAACAATTTTTTCATCTTTCACTCCTTGCATCGCCCTCCAAGGTGCGATAGTCATATCGTGTGGAAGATGCTTCATTTCAGGAGCTAATTTACTGTTGCCACATATGAATGGCTTAGACGTTTTGACCTTCCAGTTTTTAATGGAAATGTCTTCCCACATGCTAAAAATCTCATCAATCAACCTCCAAACATCTCAAGTTCTAAATGCCAATTGGAAAATGTTATCAACACCTCTGAATAAATCACTATGTTTGTTGCCTTTTCCACCTTTTGAATTGGTTTTCTCTTCAATTTGATATCCTATTTCCATACAACATTCATTTCGGAAATTTGCAGTATCTTTTGTTCTATCCCCGCCACATTTTTCTTCAAATTCACTATGAATAAATCTAACCCTTTGGATGAAAGTCATAGACATCCTATATTCATTATATGAATTATGATCCCATGCCACTAACTTTGCTTCTGTATTAGATAAACCAGCGTAAATGATACATTTCATTGTTTCAAAACGTGGGTTATTAGGATATTCCTCCATCAATTGTCTTTGAGCTTCTACAGAATGGTTCCCCCCAAGCACATAATAATTGTATTCAAAACATTTTGACTTATCAAATGTTTTTTTGTTGGGAACTTGAAGTGGATCAACAAGAAGCACATAACTAACCACATGAGCATATGGATTGGACCTCATCAATGTCTTCAAGTTGTGAACATGCAGATGATGTGGCTTTTTGACTTGATATTGACATTATCCTTCACTTGCTTTATAAGTTTGTCTGACATTAAGCTGAAATGTACGACCACCATCAATTAAGTTTCTCTTTTGTTAAATTCTATTGAATGACATTTTGTTTTGTTTTGATAATGCCATCCTCTGAATCAGCTCCTGGTGTAATGATTTCTCTGCTTTTTTTTGAAGTTTCACTAGGTTCTTGACTGCTGGTAATGACTACTTCAAAATCTTCAACTTTACTTTTCTTCTTCATAACATTTTCAACAAATTTATTCTTGGGCATTGTTACTTTTGGTCCTTTATGGCTCTTCTCAGGTATGCTTCACTGTGAGTTTCAACTTCATTGTCCTCAAAAGTAACTTGTCTACCCTTGCTAGATTTATCCACTAAAGGCCTTTTTTTCTGATCCTTTGGATGTAGTTTTGTAGCATCATCAATTACTACATTTTGCTTGTTTTCCATATCTTCTTCTGACACTGAGTAAAACTGCTGACAACTTTCATAATGTCATGCTTTATGAAATGAATGCCTCCTTACTTAATTGAAAAACTTTCAACAAAATTCTGCCAAACGAAATATCATATGTCAATAAAAACAAAGTTAAAAAAAATAGCGAGACACTTTCAAGAACACAAAATACAAATATAAATAACAATACTTATGATGTTTTGTTTCATATCATTTACGATTTGTTTACACAACTTTGTAGATATCTCTCTCGTGTCATATAATGAATATGATAGTTGGTATTTAATCCTTTCATGTGACTTGGGAGCTTTTGTAAGTATGTAAACAACTTTAGTGTCTGGTACTGAACACATATCTATGACTCTTCCCATCACCTCATAAATTCCATTATCATTCGGTATATCAATATATCGATATATATTCACATTTTGGCTTTCTCTTTCTTTCACATACCATATTCTTGATCGAAATTTCACTTCTTTTGAATTCTTTCAGTATGAAATCATCTTCTTATCATTTGAGGCACTTGAAAGATTTGTAGCCTTGAGCTCAGGTGGAGTTAGTTCACCAATGTTTTTTGAAGATGCACCTTTAAGAGTCTTTGGTCTAGAAAGATTCACAAAAATGTTCTTTGATGCCATTTTCCTGAAAAATAGAAACACATAAATCAGTAAATATCGAAAATATATTAACTTAAGGGGTAGATTGAAGACAAAGAAGGAGATCAATGGGGCAAGAAATGGTAGGAGTTGTCGCCACAACCTCAACCTACGCCACCCTGGCGGCCTGCCTGCCCGCTGGGTGGCTGCTAGGGTGGTACGAGGGGCTACCACAACCTTCCCCCTGTGCCACCTCGGTGGCCTACTGGGTGGGGTGGCATGAGGGGGGCTGCAAAAACAACTTCTACCATTTATTCTGATATTGATCTCCTGATATTGAAGATGATGAAGGAGATCAATATCAGGAGAAATGGTAGAAGCCCCCCAACACCACCCCGCCAACCCACCCGCCTGTGGTGTGGCAGGCGATTTTGGGAATCGCCCAACCCCCACGGGCGGGTAGGCAGGCGGGCCGCTGGGGTGGCCCGAGAGTCGTCCAAACCCCGCGGAGTGGCGGGTGAGCTGCCAGGGTGGTGCGGTGTGGGGTTGCCGTAACCCCACCCTACGCCACCATGGCAGCCTGCTTGCCCACCCATGGGGGTTGGGCGATTCTTGAGCCCCACCCCACGCCACCCACGGGGTGGGTCTCAACCCCCCACCTCGTGCCACCCACAGGGTGGGCCGCGGCCCCCCACCCCATGCCCACCCAGCAAGCCCGCCTGCCCCGCGGGTTTGGGCAATTCTTGGATTTGCCCCAACCCCCATGGGGTGCACAGGATGGGCCGTGGACCCCCACCCTGCGCCACCCCGGAAGCCCACCCGCCCACCCGCAGGGTGGGCGATTCTCGGAATCGCCCAACCCCCGGAAGCGGGTGGGCAGGCCGCCGGGGTGGCGCAAGGTGGGGCTCGAGAATCGCCCAACCCCCACGAGTGGGCAGGCAGGCTACTGGGGTGGCGTGGGGTGGGGCTGCGACACAAACCCCGTGCCACCCCGGCGGCCCACCCGTTTTCTTGCGGGGGTTGGGCAATTCCGAGAATCACTCAACCCCCACGGGTGGGTGGTTCCGGGAATTGCCCAACCCCTGTGGGTGGGCAGGTAGGCCGCAGGGGTGGCGCACGGTGGGTGCTGTGGCCCCACTCTGTTCCACCTCAGTGGCCTGCCCAGCCCTTGGAATTTCCCAGCCACCCCCAGCAGGTGGGCGAGCTGTTGGGGTGGTGCGGGATGGACACCACAACCCCACCACATGCCACCCCAGTGGCCTGCCTGCTTGCTCGGGGTGGCTGGGTGATTCTCGGAATTGCCTAGCCACCCCCAGAAGGCACATGGGCCATCGGGGTGGTGTGGGGTGGGCGCCGTAGCCCCATCCCACACCACCTCGGTGGCCCACCCACCCTTAGGGGTGGCTAGGTGATTCTCAGAATCACCCAGCCAACCCTGGGGGGCGGGTGGGCCTAACAATCGCCCAGCCAGCCTCGGGAGGTGGATGGGCCGTCAGGGTGGTGCGGGGTGGGCGCCACGGCCTTCCCCCTATGCTAGGATGGTACGGGGGGTTGCGGTAACAACTTCTATGATTTATCCTGATATTGATCTCCTTCTCCACTCTGATTAGCTATGCTTTTCAAATACTAACTTGGAAGATATTCTTCATCTTCCCCTTCTTCAGTGCTACTGTCATACTCCTTAGAATTTGGATTGAATGGAAAATTTGACTTGATGTTTAATGGATATTCTTCCTCATGTGCATTGTCAGTGCTACTCTCATAGTCCATAGAATTAGGACTACGTTGAAAATGTGATTGTTTACTTACTGAAGATGCTACATCCTATCCTTTTTCATTGCTACCTTTATACTCATTAGAATTAGGACTAAGGGCATCATCCTGTCCTTCATCATTGCTGCTCTCATAGTTCTTAGAATTAGGACTAAGAATTGGGGAATCGCCCAACAACCCCCCTGGGCAGGTGGACGAGCCGCTAGGGTGGCGTAGGGCGGGGGTGCTGCAGCCCCACCCCATGCCACCCTGGCGGCTTGCCTGGCCGCCCGAGGTGTCTGCGGCAGCCCACCCCGGTGGCCCGCCCACCCCTAGTGGGCAGGCGAGTTGCCGGGGTGGTGCTGGGTGGGGCTGCGGCACCCCCGCCTTACGCCACCTCGGTGGCCCGTCTGCTCACCCGGGGTGGTTGTTGGGCAATTCCCCGATTCTTATTTCTAATTCTAAGGACTATGAGAGAAATAGTGATGAAGGACAGGATGATGCACTTAGTCCTAATTCTAATGAGTATAAGGATAGAAGTGACAAAGGACAGAATCTAGCATCTTCAGTAAGTAAACATTCACATTTTCGACATAGTCCTAATTCTATGGACTATGAGAGCAGCACTCACAATGCACATGAGGAAGAATATCCATTAAACATCGAGTCAAATTTTCCATTCAGTTTGAATTCTAAGGACTATGACAATAACACTGAAGAAGGGGAAGATGAAGAATATCCTCTAAGTCAATATTTGAAAAGCACAGCTAATCATTGTGTGGATAACATTCCTCTTAATGATGATGAAAATCCTTATATAAACGATGATCCAATGATGGAGATGTTGCTAAGAAATATTGTATTGGGGAGTAGGAGAAGACCTTTTCGTATCAATGCAAGATGTTCTAGTTATACAAGGGGTAGAGCAGAATATCTGATGAGAAGAAGTTCTACCAGTGCTCTCATTTCAAGTGAATGTTGCCAAAAAGATTGCTTGAAACATATGGATTTCAAATTTGCATTAGAGAGTAGGAAGAGATATTTGTCAATGAATAAAAGCATGCAAAATTCATATTTAGTTGGGTTCATGCAATCTACATTGTCAGGTTATGATTATAATATTAGGACTTTATTTATCTGTAGAAAATATTTCAAAATGTTTCATTCGATTGGGAATTTCGTCTCTCGAGAATTCAAGAAAACTTGGAAAAGGATCCCACATTTTATTCAGAAGAATTTCATAAAAGACAGTTTGGGCCATTATCAAATACTACAATGTCATGGATGAAAGATTTCTTTTCAAAGCATGGAGAGTGTATGCCAAATAGAGAAACAATACATACTCCAAATAATTTTTCAAGATGAGAAATCTACAACTTATACAAAAGATATACAGAAGGTGTTGAGGGACATGGCCAGTTTATTACATATCAATATTTTGTGAAGGTATGGAAGAAAGAATTCAACAATGTCAGTATTCCTAAGAAGACAAGGATGGGGATTTGCAGTACATGTGCTTCTCTTAAATCAAAAAGGGACAAATGTGAAGGGTAAAAAGAGGTAAGTATTTATAACCTTAACTTTTAAAATTATATAGTCATCAACTATGAAAACATATTTCTTAATGGCTTTCTTTTATGTTGTGTAGATTCAATTTACAAAGAACTTCAGGAGCATCGCGAACAACAAAAAAATGAAAGGAAAAAGTTGTACAAGCATTGAAAGAAGTGTTATGATAATTCGAATAAATATTTGGGTTCGATAATTGATGGTATGGACCAGAAGAAAGCACTTTTACCATATTTTTTTCGCACACCCAAAAATTTACAGGAGGAAAATTTTATTCAGTATCACTTGGTTGGTTATATGGTCTTCAATGGGAAAATGTTGCCAAGGGTGTACTTCATAGCTCCAAATATTCATAATGATGAAAATCTGACCATAACCATAATTCATGATGTGCTTTCTCATTGGTCTGGTAATCTTCTTGAAGTTTTGTATCTATAAATGGACAACACTTGCTGTGAAAACAAAAATCAAGTTGTCTTTGGATATATAAACATGCTTGTTGAATTGAGAATTTTTCAAAAGGTAAAGGTTGATTTCCTTCTTGTTGGGCACACTCATGACCATATTGATCATATGTTTAGTCATTTTTCAGTCACATTGGGGAGGAAGGAAGTTGGGAGCTTGCCATCATTAATTGAATGTATTAAGAAATCATACATGCCAGAGCCTACTTTTGATGAGTTGGAAGAAACTGTTGACATGCGAAGGTTTATTCTAGGATCATATGGTGAGGGGAAATGCATTGAGCAACTTAATGACTTTAGCTTCCAACATCAATTTCGTATCAAAAAAATTGGTGGGAAAACACTAATATGGGGCAAGAAGTATTCAACTACTGCAGAATGGGCACCGTCATTAGGTTTGCAATTTTTGAAGTTCACTCCAGATCATCCAATATTTGCATCAAAAATATTGTTATTACAATCAGTTGGTGAAGTTCATAGTGCACACAGACAAAATATAGATATAAATTATTCTGATTGCCTAGAAGAAATTAAAAAATGTATTAGATATACATATGAGTACTTTGACATTGCTGATTCAGTTTGGTGGGAGTCATTTTTCAATAATCAAAGTGATATCATTTCAACAACAACAAATGAAGATATATCTTCGAAAAATCCATTTATTTGGCCACAAAATGTGTCGAATGAACATGAGGAAATAAACATTGTTGAACAACAACAATCTCAAGGTATTATTAATTCTTCACAGGCAGACGAAAGAGAGATGTATATTGGTTCCACAAGATCTCATGCACAACTTGAATCCATGAAAGAACCTTACAGAGGTTCAGTACAAGATATTAAGGAGGGTTGCATGATCGTAGTGCTAGCAGATGGAGATCCCATTGGCTATCCATTATGGGTTGCTAAAGTTATAAAGGTCTTTACAGAAAATGAGGATGTTGCAAGTGTTGAAGTACATTGGTATGCCACAAATACACACCCATTCAATGGCGTGTATAAGCCAGAGATGGTAGTTGATTAAAAAAATGGCGAAAAGAGAAAAAGAAAAGGTACAAATATAAATCGTCGCCGCACAGACATATTAAAATTGGAGGATGTTGACATACTTGTTTATTACTTCAATTTAACAAAGAGAGGAACTCTTCACTTCAAGACGATAGAGATTCTGAAAAGGTTATTATCAGAAGGAATAGTGTTGAGATGGGAGTCTGCTGAAACTAGTCGTAAATCTAGAAGAATTTTGAAACCTGAAATGGTGGGCATGCATGTGGACTCAGATGGGGCACTAGTTGATGAAAGAGAAGAATATGGAACATCTTCATCAACATCCAGTCACTCATATGAAGATATGAATTCTGATGGTGTGCAAGAAAATATGAGTGATTTTGAATAATTGTTTAAGACAGTTTATATAACTGATATATGCATCGTATCTTGAAATAAATTTTTTGATTTCCATATGGTGTTAAATGAGAAGTTATGAGGCTTTTTTATGTTGTTGGATTATATGTCTTAATTATGATAATTTTTATTGTTTAAAATATCTACAATGCAACATTAAATTAAAGATATAATGTATGTTTCATTCAATATACAAATAATGACTTTTGAATTCATTTAGTGATGTAATTTGTTCATAATGTCATGGTTTTTTAATTTTATGGTTGAAAAAATTTCAATTTCTTTTGTATCTAGCATCTTATGGTTGAGAACATGTTGAATTTATACTTAGGAAAGAAAAATGATATTCTGCCAAAAACATTAGTGTGTTTTTTCCTCATAAGCAACTTTGTTTGGCACATAATTTGGTTTTACTAGCATTTTTTAAATTTTTTGAAGATTGACCCTAAAAAAAATCATAATTCTAGTATCATCACTTTTTCATTTTCAAGCTATATTTTGCACGCAAATTTCTTTTTCACTGCCATTTTTAAAACATGTTCAAAATTGACCCTAAAAAAAACCATCATTCTAGTATAGACACTTTTCGTTTTTGGCATTGTTTTTGATTTTTTTTGGGGGGTTTTTTGGCCAGAGTTCTCGTTTTGAGTTTATAGTTCCCGTTTCAAAGTTTACATTGTTTTGTGTTGTTCCCTTGGTAATTATATCCTATTTAATTTGGAAATTCCACAATTATGAATTGCTCAATCCTCATATTCCTTCCTCTAATTGCATGCACCATTGATTAAGTTTAGATGATTTTACAATTGATAGTACACTGTCCCTGATATGACATGCATGAGTTAATTATGAGTGAATCTTTAGTTTACTAGTTGATCATTGTAGGTAGCACCACACTGCACTTTAGGTAGCTTCCAACTATAAGACAGGTAGCACCCCACTACTGTGGGAAACACTCCACTACTGTAGGCTACATCTCTTGGAAATACTGATAGGGGGGTGAATCAATATTTCTTTTCAATTGTTATGTTTACCAGTTAAGATTATTCACAATTATCATCAGAAAAATGAATAATAAGAATTTTATTAGGAAAAAATGAGGACACTAATCCTATTTTTACAAAATTTTGAGTACAATGAATTTGAGGGCTCCAACCCTTCAATTTTTAACAAATAGAAGGTATGAATCAAAAAAATTTGGCGTCTTAAACACTTTGGCTATTAGGGCTCTCAAAATTTCTGACCCTGATCACCTAAATGAAGAAATTAAACACTTTACCTCTATTTTCAAAAACATAAGATACAAGTTTAGTATTAAGAAAGCTATAAAAAGAGCTTAGGATAAGGTCCTCTCTAGGGATCCTGGGGAAAACAGAAAAGAAAATTGTGGGAAAGTATACCTCCCATTCATTCAGGGAATTACGGATAAGATTGTAAAAATTCTAAAAACGAAGGACATAAAAATTCAGAGTACAACATGTGGAACAATTAGGCAAATGATGAGGTTATTCAAGGATAACATAGATCATCAACAACTCAAGGGTGTGTACAAGATTGATTGCTCATGTGGCAAGAGTTATATTGGGGAAACAGGACAATTTCTGAAAAAAAGACTTAAAGAGCACAGAGCTGATATTAAGAATGAGAGATCCCTGACATCAGCCCTTACAGAACACTCATCCAAAAACAAACATCATGTGTGTTTAGAAGATGCCAAAATCATTGCAAGAGGGGATCATTGTCAAAAGAGGAAAATCAAAGAGGCCATCGAAATTATGAAATTTTCTCAAAACCTCAACAGGGACAATGGGAGCGAGATTAGTGGAAATTGGCTTCCCCTGATTAGACAAATAAATCCCTCCAAATCTTTTGTAGCTTAATATCACTGGTTTCTTCCCAAAATAAAATAAATAAATTAATTAATTAAAATTAATTAGTAATAACCAATATAACAAAATAAAATTTATTCTAATGACCATGGATTATAGTAACATTAGTTTTATAAATTCACATTAGAAAAATTATAAATCAATTAAATTGAATTAATTAATTAATTAATTAAAAATTAAATAAGTTACTTATTTATCAATTAGATACTTAGGGTTTAATTAATTAAAAATAAAGTTAACATAAAAGAGAAAACAAAAAGAAATTATAAAATCATCAAAAAACAAAAATTATTAATATAATTAATTAAATACAATTAAATAGTTTTACTTCTCTCATTAGTTAAGAATTAAGAATTTATTTTTTATTTAAATAATTAAAATTAGAATAATTAATTAAAATAAAATAATTAAAACAAAAAATTAAAACGAAATAAAAAAAATAATAATAAAAATTTAAGTCAAAAAATTCATATATGTAGGTTAAGTCGACTTCTATAAAAATTTATCACTATTTAGGATTAATTAGGTTTATATATATGCTGGTCGGAGGATTCTTCTCTCAAAAAATGATCATTCATAATCTACCATTTTTTGGTCTTGATGATGGACCCCCTTTGGGGTTCGAAACGTGGACATGATGAATATAATATTGTGGATGTCCACCATGCAAGATCATCAAGCTCTTTATTTGTTCAAGCCTCCAAGATAACAATTCTAGGCTTCCAATTGCTCACTGTCGAAATGTGTTCCAATTATTTCATTATCTAGACCTTCAATTTCTTCACTATCCAAATCTCTAATACTCCACTATCCAACACTCAAATTACTCCGCATTCCATATGTCTAAATTATTTACTTCAAATTCTGCTCCAAATAATCACTATAATCTACTCCAAATTTTGTTCACAAGTCTAAGGTCTTCACAAAGGAGTATGTAACATGACTGCAGGTCCGAGGGTCTATTTCATTGGGAAGCAATCCGAATCAGAGGTCTGGGGTTTGCCACAACTATACTCAGGTTCATGGTATGGAGGTGTGCATTGCAATATTTATCAGAATTCTTAATTGGTCAACTTGTATATCACAGAACTAAGTCACTTTTCACACTACAGGTCCAGCTTAGCTTCTCCAAAAAGGATTCGAGCTCCAAATGATGACTATTCCAATGTATCACTTCTCCACACAAATCCACACTTCTTTAGTTCAATCCGAGCTCTTAAACATAGTTCCAATTTACTGCAAGATGGTCTGAGTTGTAGTTTATCCATAGCCCCGAGGTGTGATTCCATAGGTTGAGGTATAATACATCCATTGTACTAAGGTAAATATCCATAGGTTCGAGGTACTCTCCCTCAATTATAATTTGAATCTCCATAGATGATTATCAATCTGAGATTCCTCAGTAAAGATATATCCAATCATAGTTAGAAAACTCCACATCTTCTCACCTTTTATCCTTTCTAGTTCACGAGTTGTGAACTAGCTCTTCTCTTCAACTCTTGTGGTTTGTCTTCACCAAATTGATGATGAAAATGAAGGTTTTTCACTTGTATTTATACATATTTTCGGTTTGGATGAAGGGAAATGTATTTTTGAAGGGAGGCCGACAAGGATAACTGAGCTTAGGTCGGCTACTGTAGAGAATAGGATATATGATCTTAAAAAATAGATTTCTCTTAGACTACTGGGAGTTAGAGGCTAAGTGAGGGCTCATTGGAAAGAGGAAAGATTCCTTTACAAGTTAGTGGAGGATTCATTGCAACATGATTCCTTCAATATGCTAAAAAATAGTTTTCTTTATGACTATTCAGAAATTTATAGTGCATACATTGGGGTTTTTAGGATTATTTATACATAAGGGAATTTGGACTAGGATAATGGTTAGGGAAGATTCATTAGGGATCCAAGTGTGGTCTTAAGAAGTCATCCATGTCATAAAGTGTGTCATCATGACCTTTAATAGTGCTTATATTGACATCAATGAAAATTATTGACCAACAATCTCCCCCTTTGTCAATGATCGAAATATTCTCTCTTCTTCCAACATTTTCTCCCCCCCATGACATCAATGTAAAATGGGTCCAAATACTCCCCCTATCAAGCTTCCTCTTGTCATGCTTCTCCCCCTATCATGTTGCTCCTACCCTTGTTGATGTGTTGTCCTAATGTGATTCAAGAGCAATGACTCCCATATTTTGGCGAAGATATTCAAATGCTTCTCATGGTAGACATTTTGTGAAGATATCTACGATTTGTTCCTTTGCGTTCATGTATTCCAATCTAATATTATGTTCAGCACCTTGTTCATAGAGAAAGTGGTATTTGATTGGAATATGTTTTGTCTTTGAGTGCATTACCATATTCTTCGAAATACTGATGGCGTTGGTGTTGTCACAATAGATAATGATTCATTGATTAGTCTCTATGTTAACATCTTTCAATGCTTCCTTCATCCACAATATTTTTATACAACAATCTTCAATAGGTATATATTTGGCTTCAGATATGGAGAGATATATAGAAGATTGTTTTTTGTTGAGCTAAGATACAAGATAGTCTCCCATGAAGAATGCATTTCTGCTATTACTTTTCAATCATCTACACTTCCAACCCAATTAGCATCAATGTAAGAATTCACAATAAGAGTTGTGCTTTTGGGATACACTAGGACATAATTACGTGTATCTTTCAAATATCTGAGAATTCTTTTCACAACCAACAAATGAGATTCCTTAGGAGCTGATAGAAATCTTGCCACCATTCCTACTGCTTGCATAATATTGGATCTTGAAGCAGTTAAGTATAGAGGAACTCAAATTATTGACCTATAAAGAGTTGCATCTACCAAATGGGATTGATCATATTTTCTCAATTTGCAATCTGTAGTCATAGGTGTGCTCATAGGAACACATTCTTCCATCCCATATCTCTTAAGAATATCTTTAAGATATTTTTCTTGGGATATGAGCATACTTGCTTTAGTTTGAGTTGCTTGTAGTCCAAGGAAGTAAGAGAATTCACCAATCATAAACATTTCAAATTCCTTAGACATATTTTGAGAAAATTCATGACTCATCTCATTATTGTTGCTAGCAAAAATCAAATGATCAACATATACAAGAGTGACTAGTAATTTATCCTTGTCCACTTTTATTTAGAGATTACTTCCTGCCACCCCCTTTTTAAAACCTTGTTGTTGTAGATAATGATCCAATATTGCGTACCAAGATCTAGGATCTTGTTTCAATCCATATAGCATCTTTTTTAGCTTACATATGAAGTCTTTTCCTTTTGCTAGATCAAACCCTTCGGGTTGCTCCATGTAGACTTATTCCTTTAGGTCACCATGTTGGCACTATGACACTGATGTTGTCATTGATGGAAACTCACTCAGATGAAAGATCACATTTCAGACTCACAGAATGAAGAAAAAGAGGTATACGCACATTCTCCATTGACCAAGTCACATGTACACGCGGGTTCGCATACCAAAAGGCGCGTATAGCGTACACACACACTTTCACGGAAGGAAAGACGTGTACATGTTGGAAAACTTAGTTTTGGTCCATGGCATTTAGTCCATGGTATTTTGATCCATGGTATTGGTCTAAGGTATCCTCTTCGAAGTGTTGACCCCAGGTATTTGGTCCAAGGTATTGGTTCTAAGTGGTTTTGGTCCATGGTATTGAGTAAGGCCTAAGACTATAAAAGGAGAAGAAGGTCATTAGGTAGAAGCACTCATGAATTGAATATCTAATGAAGAGCAAGATCTAGAATACAGGTTATTGGGTTATGGTGCACAACTGGATCTAAATCAAGGATGAACCTTAGTGCATGATGGGTCAAGATCTTAAGGCTTGAAGTGAAGTATCTTTGTGTGTTTTGATCTTTTATCTGAATAATTGGCGCATGTTGTAGACTATAAAAATGATGATTTGGGTATAACTGAAGTCTGGAATTGTTGTAAAGATTAAATCAACATTTATAGATCTGTACGCAGGTTCACCTTAGAAAAGGCACGTATGCACACTGGTTCTGCATTACAAAACAATGTATACATCTTAAATTTGATTTGCAGATCTATAAACAGGTTTGCCTTAAGAAAAGCATGTATGCATGTAGGTTTGACACATTAAAGTAGAGTATACCTCATAAAATATGCTTTAGCTACTTCTGGTTCCTGTTATAGTGTTTTGGGTTTTGGTCACTGTTTCTTGTTACTGTATTCTGGTTATAGAATTCTAAAAAGTGATTGATTGATTCAGTTATGGTTGGTGCAAAGGAGATTGATTGATGTAGATGTATTTGATGTTTGAATTATGTTATTAATGGATCCAGTCTGAAAATTTATGAAACGTGGTCCCTGGAAGAAAAGAGAAGGTTGTAGCCTTCTGTAGGCTGGAACCTACATACTAGTAATCATATTAGCTAGTACAAGAGCTAGGGGGTTGTAGCTCCCTTCCAAGAGAAGCTAGGGAGAAAGAGAAGGTTGTAGCCTTCTACAGGTAGAATCCTACGTACTGGTATAAGACTACACCAGTACAAAAATTGTAAAAAGAAGTTTCTTATTAAAAGGAAGATAGAGACGATTGCAGTAGGTGGTTTTCACCCACATTGGGTTTCCACCTTATATCTTGTGTTCATGTGTGTGTGATTGTATATTCTGTTTTACTACACCTGGTTACTGTTTATATGGTTGAATTAGTAACCGGAGAACCCACAGTATGAAGATTTTTATATGGTTCTGATGCACTGATTAAAGATTAACATATGAAAAATTAACTGAATTATAAGTTTGCAGGATATACGCTAGTTTCCTTAATAAAAGTTACGTATACATGCAAGTTCCATTAACTGAAGTAGCTATATGAATTTGAGTATGGAAATGAAATATTATTGACTTGCTAATACTGATTCACCCCCCCTTCTCATTATTATTTCCAACAATTGGTATTAGAGCAGGTCCTTTAGAAGAAGCTTGATCGCTTGAAGGAAGATCTATCATCATGAGTAACTACGAAAGAGAGGGATCCATTAGACCACCAATATTTGATGGGAGCAACTTTGTTTATTGGAAGATAAGAACTACAACCTATCTTCAATATATTGGAACAGATGTCTGGGAAATCGTGGAAGGAGGATATACATTTCCATCAGCAATTCCTACAGATACGACAGGTAAAAAGCAATATGAAACCAATGCCAAGGCTGTCAATACATTATTGGGGAGTCTATCACAATCAGAATTTGTCAAAGTTATGCAGCTCAAAACCACCAAAGAAATATGGGACAAGATCGTTCTAAGCTATGAAGGAGACAATCAGGTAAAACGTGCAAAACTGCAATCTCTCAGAATTCAATATGAAACTCTCAAAATACACAATGATGAAAGTATTGCTAGTTACTTCTTACGTATAGATGAGATTTTTAATTGCATGAAGAAATTGGGTGAAGAGATAAAAGAAGTTACTTTAGTTGAAAAGGTTTTAAGATCCTTATCTACTAAGTTTGAATCAAACGTATCTGCCATAGAAGAAAAACAAGATCTTCAGACTATTACTATGACACAACTACACAGAATCTTAAGAAAAGGAGGTCCATCAGATATGAGAGAAGCCACATTCAAAGCTCGAGGAAGAGAAGAACTCAATGAATCAGGACATATTTCAGAAGGAGAGGAAGAAGCAAACTTTGTCAAGAACCTTCAACGGGGTTCCGGGAGATTCAGATAAACTACCTTTCAAATGTTTTGCTTGTGGAAGAGTCGGTCATTATGTTGTCAAATGTCCTCATAAAGATAAGCTGGATAAAGGTAAGGAATCAGCGAAATGGAATAGAAAGCAAAGTGTAAGTAAGAAGAGATACTATACTCACGAAGATAGTGATGGTTTAACAAATAGTAATGAAGATGAAAATAGTAATGACTATAGACTTCTAATGGCTTTTGAAGATGATGATTTCTTGGATGATTTAGATGAAGATGACCTTTATGAATAAATCTCTAAAATCAAAATATGTTTAGAAGAAAAGAATATGATTATAGATACTCTGGCATTCCAACTTGCTGAAAGAGAGAAACACAATGAAAAACTAGAATGTGAAATTGTGGGTCTAAAAAAGGATATTGAGAAAACAAAAGCTCTGAATCTTATATTTATGAAAGGATCATAAACCTTAAATGAAATTATCAAAGTGTAGCATTTTCCTCTGATAAAGACAGGTCTTGGATATGTTGAAGAAGAATCCCAAGCACAAAAGCTGTCAACCTCCACTAAAAGATATCTTGATGCAACAAAGAGCAATGAACAGTTCGACAATCGACAACAAAGGCATAAAGTAGATCACCAAGTAAATTAGGCTCAATTTACTTGAAGTATGAATAAAAGCTACAAATCTCAGGTAAATCATACTCAATCTGCTTCAAGAATGAATATCAATAGCAACTACAATCACAAGGACAATAGATTCGATAATCGTAGGAACTTCTTTAATGGCCAATATTTTTCATGTCATAACCTTGGACACAAAGCTACTCAATGTGTTGCTTACAAGACCATCATGACTAGAGAAGCATGAAATCAAAGGAATGTGACGGGGATCATGAAACGGACCTACAATAACTTTTCTCTTCTTGAAAATGAAATAGAATGCCCTATCTGCAACAAATTTGGTCATGAACAATCTGAATCCAGGAGTAAATTTTGGTAAACATCTCAGAAGGAGAAAACTTCATTAAATCCCAAAATATGGAGAAAGAAAGAACCACAAATAGAAAGATGTGGTATAGCCCTGTATGCAGAAGGACAAGAAAATCAGTGGTACATCGACAGTGGATGCTCGAAACACATGACAGGTGATAAGGAAAATCTTCAGTCATATAATGCCTTAGAAGAGGAAAATAAGATATCATTTGGAAATGACACTCCTACTATCATAAGAGGTAAAGGTTCTGTTCTTTTAAAAGAAAAATTTAAAGTTGGGAAGCTTATGTATGTTGATGGTCTAAAGCATAACCTATTGAGTGTCAGTCAAATGTGTGAATTAAGTAGTATTTCAATCAAATGGATGTGTTGTTTGTGAGCTTGATACAAGAGAAACCATGATCAAAGGTATACGAAATCTAAACAACTTATATATACTCAAGGGAGGACAAAAACAATGTTATCTAAGAAAAAATGATGAACAATAGCTATGGCACAGAAGATTGGGGCATCTAAGCTTCTCTCAAATAAGAAAAGCAAGCAAATTCCAGGTTGTTCGTGATCTTCTTGATATCAACATTCCAAAAATACAATATGTAAATCATGTCAATTTGGTAAGAAAACTAGGTCGCAATTCCTTGAAAAGGAAGGATCAGCTAGTAAGCCTCTTGGACTTGTTCATGCTGATTTATGTGGTCCATCAAGGAAAAGGTCATCTCGTGGAGAGGAATATTTTATATTGTTCATTGATGATTTTATAGAATGTGTTGGATAGGGCTTCTAAAGCATAAATATGAAGAATTTGAAAATTTCAAAGCCTTCAAAGCCTTGGTTGAAAATGAATCAGACCGCAAAATCAAATGTCTCAAATCTGATCGAGGAGGGGAATTTACCTCGGATGAATTATTTGACTTTTGTGAAGAACATGGAATAAAAAGGAAATTCTCCACTGCAAGGACTCCTTAGCAAAATGGAGTGGTAGAAAGGATGAACAGAACTATTCAACAAATGGCTCGTACTATGCTAGATGAGTCTGGAACTCCAGCAACCTTCTGGGGTAAAGTTGAATTCTCTGCCGTCACTATTCTCAACAAAGCAAATGTCTGGGTAAACAACACTCAAACTCCACATGAACTTTGGTATGGTAAGAATCCTACTGTAAAATACTTCAAAGTTTTTGGAAGCAAATGTTACATCAAAAGGGCTGATGAAAAACTTTGCAAATTTGAAACCATAGCAGATGAAGGCATTCTCCTTGGTTACTCTTCCCGAAGTAAAGGATATAAGTGTTATAATAAAAGACTTGGGAAAATTATTGAAAGTGTTGATGTTGTGGTTGATGAAGCATGCAAAAATCCAAAGCAGTAAAAACCGAAGATTATGGAGAAGATGAGGATTATCCTTCCACATCAAATTAGATTAATTCTAAAGAAGAAACCAATGAAGCACTAGAAGAACAGATAACGGCAGAAGAAAAGACTCTATCTAGGTATGTTTAGAAAAATCATCTAGAGACTCAAATTTTGGGACAGAAAGAGGTAGGTGTGCAGACAAGAATAAATATTACAAAAACTTCAAGCTATCTAACATTTCTTTCCTCCATCGAACCTCAAAATGTAAATGAAGCATGCAAAGATGAATGTTCGATCAAGGGCATGAATGAAGGACTTGAGCAAGTTTAAAAAAATAATACTTGGGAATTAGTTCCTAGACCTCATGATAAGAATATCATAGGAACCAAATGGATATTCAAAAACAAGATGAATGAAAATGGTGAAGTTATTAGAAACAAGGCCAGACTTGTTTGTAAAGGATATGCTCAACAAGAAGGTATAGATTTTGAAGAAACATTTGCACCTGTTGCTAGACTTGAAGCCATAAGAATGTTCCTTGCTCTTTCTAGTTTTCATAAATTCAAAGTATACCAAATGGATGTAAAATTTGCCTTTCTTAATGGGGACTTAGAAGAAGAAGTTTATA
Source organism: Pinus taeda (assembly GCA_000404065.3). Lineage (NCBI taxonomy): Eukaryota > Viridiplantae > Streptophyta > Pinopsida > Pinales > Pinaceae > Pinus > Pinus taeda. The sequence goes on along the minus strand of APFE031397391.1, from coordinate 23,072 downwards.
TTGAGCAACCAGACGGATTCATCCTTGGAAATGATCCAAAACTTGTATGCAGACTCAGAAATGCCCTCTATGGTCTAAAACAAGCTCCAAGGGCCTGGTATTACCTTCTTGACAAATACCTCCATCAACAAGGTTTTACAAAAGGATCAACTGATAGCAATCTATATACAAAGATTGACAATAATAAATTGCTAATACTTGTTGTGTATGTTGATGATATCATTTTTGGTAGCAATGAAGAAGCCATGAGTCAATTCTTTGCTTTGGTAATGCAACAAGAATTTGAAATGTCCTTGCTTGGTAAGCTCACATATTTTCTTGGTATACAAGTTCAACAAAATAAAGATGGTATTTTTTTGTCACAAACCAAGTATCTCAAGAAGATCTTTAAAAAAATGGCATGGAAGATTCTAAACCAGTATGTACCCCTATGGTAACAGGATGAAGTCTCAGCTCAAATGATGAATCAACAACAGTACATCAACCAACCTACAAATCCATGATTGGAATTCTGCTTTATCTAACAGGTACCCGACCAGACATCATTCATGTAGTAGGAATATTTGGAAGATTCCAAGCCAATCCAAATGAATCACACCTTCAGGTAGTCAAAAGGATTTTCAAATATCTTCACGGAACACAGAATTTTGGTTTATGGTATCCTAGAGATACAGATCTTACACTTCATGCATATATAGATGTAGATTGGGCAGGAAGCGTTGATGACAGAAAAAGCACTAGTGGTGGTGAATTCTATATGGTTCTAGATTAGTGTCTTGGTTTAGCAAGAAATAAAGTTCAATTGCATTATTTACAGTTGAAGAAGAATATGTGGTTGCTGCATCTTGCTACACACAACTCCTTTGGATGATGCAAACATTGCAAGACATTCAGGTCACATGTACTCCACCCATCTCCATTCTATGTGATAATACAAGTGCAATTAGTGTTTCAAAAAATCTAGTCATGCATTCCAAGACCAAGCACATACCCATTAAATATCATTTTCTACGTGAACAAGTGCTTGAACAAAAGCTCAAATTGGAGTAGGTTCCCTCCAAAGAATAGGTTGCTAATATATTCACCAAATCACTTCCCAGAGAGACATTTGAATATCTCAGACAGAAGCTGGGAGTAGTTGATGCATCATCTTGCTGTTGAAACTTATTTGTTTTAGAGAAAAGTGGCTATACACGAGTTTCATGAAGTGTATCCGTGTACATACGCAGGTTGTTGTGGATACAGTCACGTATATGTTGGTTTGAAGAAAAACAGTGGGCCAGACTCAGGATGAAATGAGTCTCATATGGGTCTGACAGTGATCACCTGGCACAGGTTCAGGGGGAGCATATACTTCTAATAATGCATTGTTGACATTATCTTAGAAGATCTTGGTACAAATTCACAGTTGTTTTTGATTCAGGTGGAACAGGTTTAGGGGGAGGTCATGGTTGCTGGTCTGGATGGTGATTGATAGATGCTGCTGATGATAGTTTTTGATAACTATCATAGTCTTGTTTTAGATATATGGTCTCTATGTCATGTATATATTTTAATGTCAAGGTCATGAAATGACCTACTTTTTCCCCACTATGCATGGGATGGATGATGTAATGCTCTTGTATTGACATGTATAAACATTTGGTATATACCCATTTGGTTGGGTGGATGAGTAAAACTTGGTATATCCCCACTTGGTTGGGAGATGGATGTATGTATGACTCATTGGTGATAGGAAGGTAATTTATAATGTATGTATAGAGTCATCTTTTTGTAGAACTTTCTTATATTTAGGGGGAGCATGGACTCAAGCATGGAGCTCAATCAACACACTTTATCATATTAGAGAATTCAACATGTACTTAGGGGGAGCATAACCATTTTCCCTTAATGACAAAGTGGGGAGTGACTTGGTATTGCCATCCAGTTCAAAGGGGGAGATTGTTGGCACTATGACATAGGTGTTGTCCTTGATGGAAACTCACTTAGATGACAGATCACATTTCAAACTCTCAAAATGAAGAAAAATAGGTATACGCAGGTTCTCCATTGACCAAGCCGCGTGTACACGTGGGTTCGCAGAAAAAAAGGTACGTATAGTGTACACATGCACTTTCACAGAAGAAAAGGCGTGTACATGTTGGAAAACTTAGTTTTGGTTTGTGGTATTTGATCCATGGTATTTTGATCCATGGTATTGGTCTAAGGTATCCTGTCCGAAGTGTTGATCCCAGGTATTTGGTCCAAGGTATTGGTTCTAAGTGGTTTTGGTCCATGGTATTGAGTAAGGCCTAAGACTATAAAAGGAGGAGAAGTTCATTAGGCAAAAGCACTCATGAATTGAATATCTAGTGAAGAGCAAGATCTAGAATACAGGTTATTGGGTTATGGTGCACAGCTGGATCTGAATCAAGGATGAACCTTAGCGCATGATGGGTCAAGATCTTAAGGCTTGAAGTGAAGCATCTTTGTGTGCTTTGATATTTTATCTGAATAACCAGTGCATGTTATAGACTATAAATATGATGATCTAGGTATAATTAAATTCTATAATTGTTGTAAAGATTAAATCATGATTTATAGATCTGTACGCAGGTTCACCTTAGAAAAGGCGCACTGGTTCTGCATTACAAAACAATGTAGACATCTTAAATTTGATTTGCAGATCTGTACATAGGTTCGCCTTAAGAAGAATGCATATGCACACAGGTTCGACACATTAAAGTAGTGTATACCTCATAAAATATGCTTTAGCTACTTTTGGTTGTTGTTATAGTGTTTTGGGTTCTGGTTACTGTATTTTGGTTACAACATTCTGAAAAGTGATTGATTGATTTAGCTATGGTTGGTGCAAAGGAGATTGATTGATGCGGATGTATTTAACGTTTGAATGATGTTATTGATGGATCTAGTCTTAAAATTTATGAAATGTGGTCCCTGGAAGAAAAGAGAAGGTTGTAGCCTTTTGTAAACCGTCACCTACGTACTAGTAATCATATCAGCTAGTACAAGAGCTAGGGGGTTGTAACTCCCTTCCAGGAGAAGCTGGAGAATGAGAGAAGGTTGTAGCCTTCTGCAAGTAGAAACCTGTGTACTGGTATAAGACTACACCAGTACAAAAATTGTAAAAGAAGTTTCTTATTAAAAGGAAGATAGAGACGATTACAACAGGTGGTTTTCACCCACATTGGGTTTCCACCTTATATCTTGTGTTCATGTGTGTGTGATTGTCTGTTCTGTTTTACTACACCTGGTTACTGTTTATATGGTTATGATGCACTGATTAAAGATCAACATATGAAAAATTAACTGAATCATAAGTTGGCAGGATATACGCTAGTTGCCTTAGTAAAAGTTGTGTATACACGCAAGTTCCATTAACTGAAGTAGCATATTTGAATCTGAGTATGGAAAATGAAATATTATTGACTTGCTAATATTGATTCCCCCCCCCCCCCCCCCCCCCTCCCCCCAGTGTTATTTCCAACACACCATTCCATTCAAAAATGTTGATTTCATGTCTATTTGATAGACTTCAAACCCTTTTGAATAAGCATATACCAAAAAAATTCTTATAGCTTCCAATTGATCTACTGAGGAAAAAATTTCTTCAAAGTCAATTCCTTCAATTTGTGAGTATCCTTTACAAACAAGTCTTGCCTTATTTCTGATGATCCGTTCATCTTCTTTCATTTTTTTTTGAACACCCACTTGGTTCCAATAACTTTTTTATCTTTTGGATGAGGTACAATTTCACATGTTTCATTATTTCGATTTGAAACATTTCTTCTTCCATGACATTCACTCAAGGAGATTCCTTACTAGCTTGAGTAAAATTTTCCGGTTCTATCATGGGGAGTAAGGCAACATCATATTTTCTTGGTGTATTTGTCATATTTCCTTGGGTTTGTATTTCATCATTTGCATTCCCAATAATTTGTTCTTCTAGGTGGTGTTTTTGATTTTTTTTACTTTTGATGGAGATTGAGATGGTTCCTTTTTATTTTCATGATCCTTTTCTTCCTTTGTTGTATCTTCTTTAGATTCTTCAAGAATAAAATCTTCTTCACAAACTTCAATTTCCTTTTCTAGAAGTGCCTCGTTGATATTTACATCAATGAATTATACTATCTTTCGTAGTCGATTATTGTAGCATTTGTATGCTTTTCTCCTTCTAGAATATCTTAGAAATATTCCTTCATCAACACGACAATCAAACATATCTAGTGAGTCATCATTGATCTTCACAAAGCATTTACTTCCAAAATTTCCAAAATATTTTACTAAAATAGGTCTTCCCTTCCATAATTCGTATGAATTTTTGTCATTATTTTGTCTTAGTTGGGCTATATTCAAGGTATGCATTTCTGCCCCAACTACTTCTCTCCAAAAATTGGCTTGCAAATTAGCTGCTAGTAAATTTTTTCTCACCATTTCTTGCACAGTTCTATTTCTTCTTTCCACTAAAAAATTTTGTTTATTATTTCTAGCTATGGAAAGTTCTCTTTTTATTCCATGCATTTCATAAAAATCATTAAATTCATTTGAAGTAAATTCTCATCCTCTATTTTCTCTAAGACACTTAATTTTTGATTCTTTTTCATTTTCCACAAAATCTTTGAAATTATTAAAACATTCAAAAGCATCAGATTTAAATTTTATAAAGAACATCCACATCATTCTAGTATAGTCCTCTACAAATAGAGAAAAGTACCTTTCACCTTGTAGTGTTGGAGTTCTGGTTGTGTTGTGGCCACCAACAACCCCCCTCCTTATTTAGTATTAGCAATAATACTAAATAAGGGGGGACCCTTAGTTGTAAAATCCAAGGAAATCAAAGTAGTGCTTACATTTCCTTTTCGCAAATAAAGTTACCATCATAAGCTTAGGAATCCCCTTTGGAAACTTTTAAAATCTAAGTTTATCATAAGGTAAAAAAAGTCTTTAAAAGAAATTATATCGCAGGATGCCACCTCACGAGCACAATTCCAACATTCGCGAGATAGTGATAATGAACAAAAATCACATCACACTCAGCATAACTTACATGAAACACTTCAAAATCTACCAATGTGCGATGGCGTCCATCGCAAGATCGCATATCGCAAAGAACAGGTCAACAAAATTTGTCATACATAACATTCATATTGCGATATCACGATTTCGTGATAAGCGACGTTGCGACGTCATATCAGATCTATATCACGACTTTGCGATGTTGCGATTTTGCGATGTTGCAAAGCAAATCGAAAAATCACTCCATCGCAAATCTTTCGGGCACATTATTCAAGAAAAGTAGTTTCCATAAGCTGACTCATGGTTATGCACTTTAAATGCTAATAAAGGAGTTAGTTGCCAGTTATTAATAGAATATGGGTGCATGCTCTTCAAAGAACATTTCACGTAAGGTGGTATATTTGGTATGTCTGTGGCATTTAAAAAACTTTCCCATCACCCTTCCTTGTCATTCATTTTCACTTCACTTGTGAATTGCAGGCACAGAGAACAGAGGACAATACAAAGCAATACGCAGGTTGAAATGGGAAAGAAAAGTAAAGCCCCGAGCTCCGAAGAAGAGAAAATGGCACCTTTGTATACAGACACGACTTGTAATAGAGACGCGGGAATAGCTACGTGGGAAGGCATGTATAATATGCTCAAAGAGGAGAATCCCAGAGTAATGGAGGTTACGGCTGTTGCAGGCTCACAAAGTTCTTCTGAAGCATCCCTCACAAAGCTAGCTTGCTGATTTTTACATCGGATAGGAGCAAGGCCAAAAATCCTCCCATACATGGACATGGTCAAATGGATACTGGATAGCGCAGAAATAAAAAATAGATAGTTCAAAATTCATGGTCAAGGACTCATCGGTTCATTCACTGCGCAGGATTTAAAGCTCATGTATCATCTATTGGAGCCACAGGAAACCTACAACAAACAATTTACAAAGAAATTTGCAAAAGAAAACTCGGACCTGGCAGAAACTACCAAAGACTGGTCTAGGAGAGATGAGCCGCTGAAGAAAGATAAACATGGTATGTACAGTATTGGTTCCCTTACCTCTCCATACTGCTTTGCTGCTGCCATGCTCTGTAGAATATTTGGAATGCCAGATATCAACAAATTCTCATCCGAATGGCTACTGTTATTGGATGCTACCACAAACGCCACCATTGTAGATTGGGTCAAAATTTTTTCTGATAACCTAGTCACCGCCATTGTCAATTACCGGTCCAAAAGAGCTGCGGCTCAGAGAATTTATCCTCCTTTTTACCTTTCCGCATATATAATGGATGCAATATGTTATGTTTCTAAGTTCCCTATTATGGGTTGGAAGTGGATGACACAAGACCCTTTACCCATCCATGTCTATCACAAAGAGTTATGGGCTCTCAGTTCACTCCATACTTCTACCAAGTTTGTCATGGAATTATGCTGCCCTTGTATAGAATGTTGTACGATAAACACCCTCCAAGATGCTTGCCTGAAGTAGAGGTAGACATCCTCTCTGTCGCAAGATGGTTCGGGGAAGAATTGTTTACTTATGTTAGGGTATTTGGAAGTTCTGCACCCCCTCATGTCCTACCTTTATATATCCTTGATAAACTCTTAGCCCGAGAGATCACCTATCAAACCTGTGGGGAAGGTGGCCTAACTAAAGAATTAAAAGACAAAAAGAAGGCTATATGGCCACAATTTCTTGTAGCCTGTGGGGCCTTCTCGCTATTCGATGTAGGCCATGCCTTCACAGAAGTAAAGAATATCACGTGCTTACAGCTATTCAAATTCACTAGAAGGCCATTTGACCCTCATGAGGTTGCCCACAATTTTACAACTACAGTCAAGATAAAGGTGTTCTCTGGAGAAAATTATTTATTTGATGATATATTCCAACAGAAAAACACATTGGAAGAAATTTTTCACACATCCCAATTGCAACTATGTCCAGAAGAATTCCAAAGGTTCAAAATATATAGGGAAAGAAGACTAGCCAGTATTCCTTTAGAGAAACTATGCCTAAAACCCTCAAGAGAACCAACTCCAAGTGTTAGCCTTAGTGGAAGTTCAAGTACTAATGGATCTAAGTCCAAATCTAAAAAAGAAATGTCTGAACATTCTAAAAGATCCAGAAATGAACTGGATAAGAGCGAAGGGTCAGTAAAGGATACTGCCTAGTCAAAGGAACTTCTACATTTGCAGGTTATTGCCTCCCCGCAAAGAGATCCTCCCCCTCTCGTCATCCAAGCACCACCAGTCATAGCTGAATGACACAGAATGGGAAACCTTCAACGACTTGATCAATCTTGAAGGACAAACCATGAAGACAACTGTCAGCAATGCATAGATAGTAAAAGAAGTAGTCACAAGAACAGTCAGCGAAGTCTCAGATATGGAGCATATTCCTATTTCTCCATCCTCTGAGCTTGTACTAAAAGTAGAAGAAATCCCTCCTCTAGATATATTTTATAGCCCACAGCACAAATTAGTAGTAAGAAGACAGAGGAAGAAAAAGAAATTGGAAAGCACGCTCTCTCAAAACATAGAACAGTTAGACGTCCTGTGGAAAGATCCCACTAGCAATCCTACTGAAAATCTCACCAAACTATCTCAGATCACAGGAGCATACACCTCCGCAACTATTGACAAAGCATCTAAGGTACAACAGTTGCTAAAAGAAAGGGAAGACCAGATACTAGCACTGCAACAACAATTGCAACAAGCCCATGCTAATAATGAAGCACATAAACAGCTTGAGAAGTTGCAGCAGGACTTCCAGCAAATGCAAATAGGGTATCAGAAAAGTTTGGATGAGAAAGGAAAGAAGTTACAAGATTTGAGAGAGATGCACAAGGACGACCCTAAGCTTACATAATTTATTACGGAGTCCATTTCCTTGAACGAACAATTACTACAACAGCAAGAAGCATTGGGACAAAAGAGATCACAATGGAGTTATTATTGTGAAATCAGTGATAAAACCACTAATCAAGTGGTAGACTTGCGAAGTGACTATGATCTAATTGATAAACGGGTGACTGAATATTTGGCTTGGCAGGAAAAGGACGAGGGTAAAAGAGTAGGTGCACCAAGAATAAATGAAAATAATAAGGAAATGCTCTTTAAAAAATGGGATGAGAAAATTAGAGAGGCAGAACAAGTGGCAGAAGGAGCAGCCAACAGACTTATTGATTGTGTAAATGAAAATTTACACAGGGTAAATTTGATCGCAGAAACCTCTCTAGGATGCTTACCGAACGAACAACAACTAGAGGCAGATTGGAGACAGAGAGCTCAAGAAAAGGCCAAAGTAATCCAAGGGCTAAGCAAGTTAAACTGGGATTGTTACTGGACATACTTGGTAAAGCCACATAGCCAATGGATGACTGTTAAGTGCATCATAAATTTGGCCGAGAAAATGGCGCCAGCTCTTGTAGATTTTATTTTCTCAGCCCAGTTAAGAGCGGAAGTTAGCCAACCGACTCTCCTTAAACGGATGCTGCGTACATGTGATTTTAAAGACCAAATACAGAAATAGTTTAATTTTAGTTTCAATCTTAGTTTTAATTTTGTTTTATTTTCCTGAAAAAAGGACGGTCATTTAAACTGCATCCTTCATTTTTTTAATAATTTATTTTTAGAATTAGTCAGTAGTATTTAAACCCTTCTCATGCATTTAGAGAAGAGTCCAGAAATTTATCAAAAACTTGTCCTCAGAACATGCACTTTTGCACCCTCAGAGGAGGTTTTGATGAATGAATGGAACAGGGTTTATTTGATATTTGCATTTGATATCTGCTACTGATGTTGCAATTCTGTACTCTTAGTAGATGTTAAATCAAGGAGAGATAAATCAATTGTTGCTTGAAGCTCATGAGTAGGACTAGTTATAAATGGTACTTTTATCTCTTAACCATTTCTGCTTATGCGTTAAAGTGATATTCAGTTTTCAGTTGTTTATATATTACAGTGTGGATGCCTGAGTTATCATTTGGCACTTTTGTACGGTGATAACTATTTATTTATGCTTAGTGTATGAATAGCTCATTTATGCGATAAGTTTTCACAACTGTTTCGTCTAACTTCTTATACGAAGTAGTTCATCCTTATTGAATTCTTTTCTTATAATAGCTGAATGATATTTATTACCAGTTATTGTTTGAAATATTTTTAGATTGCATAGAAGAAAGATCACACCCCGGGTTTAAGCATAAATTTTGATGTTTTTCTGTTTATTAGAATACAATAGCATAGCATTAGATTAGAATTATAATAGAATTATTCCATTTAGAACAGAAATACCCATCTTTCTCACACACACACACTGAATTGGGAAACTGGTCCCATATCCACAGTTGGACCCACTATACCAAACGGATAAGGAGCTACCAACCAAGGTCTGGACTGGGCAGGTATCCCCCTTGTTGTAGACCCAATTTTCGGGGCCTTGAATAGGTTGGTCCACATAAATCTGCATGTATGATCTCCAAAGGTTCTGATGTTGACAATTCTTTGGTCTTGAAGCATGTTCTAGTTTTCTTTCCATCTTGACATGGGCCACACACAACTTGTTACAACTTTATAATTTTTGGAATGTCTCTCACTGCACTTGTTTTTCTGATATTAAACAAGTTCTCAAAGTTTAGATGTCCCGATCACTTTTTCCATAACCAAATTTCATTTGCTTGACCCATATAGAATTTTTCTTAAAATGTGTATGTTATCTAGTGTTCTCATTCCTTTTCCCACAAGTTCTCCTTAAGAGGATTTTCTTATTTGAAAACCTTTAGTACTAAAGATAACATTATGTCCTTGGTAAAAAATATAGATAACTCTTAGAAGATTGTGTTTGAGCCCTTCTACAAGTAGTGCATTTTGTGCTTTTCTCTTTCCATTAACAAGAGAAACTGTCCATTTTCCAGCAATTTTAGCAGATCCAGTTTCAAAGGATACATTTCCATCTTTTTTGTTGAATGAGATAAACTTATTTTGGTCACCTGTTGTGCGCCTTCAACATCCACCATCCACAAACCATTTATTTTCATCACTTTGTGCAGATAAATCTAGGCCACATTTATCAGTAGTGGGTTCCTCCTTTTTCAACTCTTCCCTTTTTTATATAAATAGACAATTTTTTTGTATCATGGCCAAAATCGTTGTATTGTGAACATACTAGGCCATACTTAGCCAAAGGATCAAAAGAATTATAGGTCTTGATTTGACCTTGTTCTTTTGAGCTAAGTGGCTTGCTTTGATCATTGGCCCTATATCCTTGAGCTATTATCCTTATAAGCCTTGCAATGCTTAGCTTGTTGACCTAAATTTTTACAATAGAAACAACAACCAAGAAAGATAGTTTGATACTTGTTAGAATAGTCTTGACTTGATGTAACATCCTTTTCTGGAGATATATTTCCTTCATCCTTGGGTTGTTGTAAGTGGATCTTTTTTCTTGGTGCGATGAATTCTTCTCTTTCGGATGATTGCAAAGGATGTCAGTATAGCTTCTTTTGGATTTCTTCATTGGATTTCTTCTCCAAACTTGATGATTCACCTTTGAAACCAATTCTAGTATTGTCATGTTGTGACCTTTGAGTAGGAAGGATGTTATCAAGAGTTTGAGAGCTTTTCAACTGTTATTAACCTGATTCAACTCTTTCTTTACAGAGACAATTTTAGCTTTACGTCTCTCGCATATTTATTCTCTTTCTTTTAGCTTGTTGTTCAAAAGTTATTCCTTCCCTTTTTATTCTTCCTTTTCTATTTTGAGAGAAATGATATTCTTCCTTAATTTTTCATTTTCTTCAATAACAGTCATTAGTAATTCATCTAGATTTCCTTCATCTTATTTTTCTTAATCATCATCATTTGTAAATGCCATGAACAATACTTCACTACTTCCAACATAGTCATCTTCTACATCAGATTCATCATTATCCCTTTTGAGTAGAAAGATATTTTAGCTGATTTTTTCTTTGTAATCACTAATTCTTCTTCATTGGAGTCATCATGTTTGGGGAATAAATTCTTCTTATTTGACCCTTTCTTCTTGAACATCCTCTTTTTATATTCATATTCATTGTCGCTATCATGTTTATGAGGAAACTTTGCAGCATAATGTCTAATTATATTGCACCTAAAACAAAGGAGAGGATACTTACCTTTGATTTTGGACCCTTTCCTTAGTTTCTTCATGAATTGTGCTAGTTTTGTTTTAGTATCAGAATCATCACTGCTATAATTCTTTCATTTCTTCAATGTTCTTGAAGCGTTGAATGTTTCTTCCTTAGATTTTGGGATTCCTTTTCTCATTTCATATGCAATGACAATCCCATGAGCTTCATCCATTTTTAGGTCATCCAAGTCCTTAATTTCTTCTATGGCACTGAATTTGGAATCAAATGGTTATGGAAGGGATCTCAAAACCTTTTGGACAATTGTTCCTTCTTCAACGGTTTCTCCTAGACCCTTGAGTTAGTTGACAACTTCATCCACTTGGAGGAAAAAGGTTGCAATGTCTTCTTCGTCATCCATTTTAAGACTCTCAAGTAGTCTTCTATGAGTTTGAAGTTTTTCCTTCTTCACCTTAGAGTCTCCATTATAAATACCAATAAGCTTGTCCCACATTTCCTTGGCAGATTCATAGTTCATAACCTTTGTAAATTCTAAATAAAAAATTCCACTTATTATGGAATTTAGTGCTTTTGCATTTGCTATATAAATTTTCCTTCCATCGAGATCAGCTAGTGGACGAGACAGAACTTTGTGCCCATTTTGAACTGGTTTCCATACAAATATGGCCTTGTGTTTCTCCACACTCCCATCTATTTCTTGCTTTACATTCTAAATCCATCAGGAACTCACCACTAACTTGTCTGCTAGTCTTGGGACCACTTCCCAAACATTGTTTATGATATTTGATTCATACTCATCAACCATGGCATCAACCCATATGGGTTGCTGCACTGCTTCCTCCAATGAAGATGGATCAACCTCTACAGTCTCGCTCATCATAGCCATGTAGCTAATGTACCAATTTGGTGACCTCCTTTGCCTGTGTTGTGATGTGGGTGCTACGACATTCTCTCTAGCATAATGCAATAATCTATCGGCCTCTATCGAGTGATTTCTTCCATCTCTAGAAGTATTTTCATGAGTGGGTGCTTCCACTCTCTACTCCTCTGCATGTGACTACTCCACATCATCATGAGGTTCCTCCTTTGGAGCTAAAATCTCCTCATCTTCATGTAACTCAAGCTCCCTCTAAAGGGAACATATCATGGCCTTCTCTTCATTGAGCTTCATATATCTATGAACCAAGGTCATCCTGTTGTACGGAAGGTACACCCAATAGTTGTCATGTGTATCATTGTACCCCACAAATATGCCCAACTCTATTGTTGGCTCTAACTTATTCTATGCATCCTTGGTAACATGACAGTAGACTGATGAACCAAAGATCCCGAAGTGTGCCGTATCTAGTTTCTTACCTGGAAAAACGTATTTTGGTGTACTCAGCCTAAGAATTCAGTGAGGGCTTCTATTCTACGAATAAACAGTTGTCTTGCATGCTTCAGCCCACAAGTGCAACGATAGGCCCTGATCATGTAACATAGTCTATGTAGCTCCCAGAATACTTATTTTCTTCCTTTTAGCCACCCACTTTTGTTGTGGGTTATGAGGTGTTATTAACTCCCGTTGAATTCCTTCAGATGCAAAAAAAATCTTGAATTATTCAACACATATTGTACGTCGTTATCGCTTCTGAGATATTTAATTTTCCTACTAGTATCTTTCTTGACAAGTGCTTTAAATTCACAAAATTTAGTGAACGTCTAATCTTTCTTTTGCATGAAGAAAATCCACCACTTACAAGAAAAATCATCAACAAATATTACATAATACATGTGCTTGGCTATCGAGGCTTGAACTAAATTTGAAACTACTTGAAAATTCTTAACAAGGTATTCAATTCAGGAAATATACTTGTGCAAATGATGTACATGTCTTGCAGTTAAAAACAAATGAGTTTTGATGCAATTTATTAGCCTTTTATGTGTAGTAGGATTAATTCGTTTATCTGTTTAACATACTAAAATAGATTTGTTCTGAAAGAAAACTCAACCACAGATGCAATAGAATATGATGAAGCATTTCACCCCTCCTGGGCTACATATGTTTGGTCCAATGCTCCTAAATGAGCATGTACTTCTTTTTATTAAAAGATAAAAATGATTGTACAGCTGAATAAAATCCTTAAAAGGAAAAATGGACTGTAAAAATGGATTCAGAACACTCAAATCAGTTATGAATGACTACTGGTTCTCATCCAATGGGTACCTGCAACCCAATACAACTCTCACAATGTTGGGCCCTAGTGGCTTCTAGAACTTCCATGGAGAAAAAAACTTGAAAATGACCTCTGACTTCTCTCTAACCTATGCCAATGGCTTCTGAATCATTTGATTACTCAAAAAAAAAAAATCATCTTAAAAGGCCTTTCCTAGCCAAAGTTATGGCTCATTTACTCCATTGCCTGTCTGGCCCATAATTTACTCCAGTTAACTTTAGTGAAGGCCCAATTAGGCCCACCAAAGTTGGTGGAGCCACCAAAATTGGCGCCATCGCCAGAAATCCCGCTAACTAAACCGTGACCGCCATAGCTAACTGGTAGTCTAACTCACACATGTGACCTATTCTAATGGCCGTTGTTTATGTCATTTATTTTTGTGCCAATGGTTTGTTGAATGGTTAGTTCGACTGGGATTCCCGTTGTGACATATGACCACTGCCATTAGTTAACGGTTACTGCCATATTTTGGGTCTTCACTGTGGTTCCCGGGCCTTGATCTTGCGGATAGGGGGCTAGCCCCCTTTTGGTACCTGCCCAAAACAATTTCAAAATTTAAATAAGTTTGTTTGTAGCCCTTAACAAGAACCGCCACGGGGTGTAATGGTAAGTCTTTGCGCTGTTATGTGGTAAGTTGGGTGTTCAGTCCACCATTTCGCCCAAAATTTTAATATGACCAAACATTGCCACATTGGGGCCACGTGGTGGCCTCCGGGCTTCCCACATGGCACCCTCTTACTGGTCAACCCAAACAAAATATTCCAAGAATATTTTGTGGAATATTCCTTGGAATATTTTTATGGAATATTCTTTTTTAATTTTTTTGAAAAAAATTCAAAAATTAGGGGTTATTGGGCGATTTTCACTTTGACATAACTTCTGCATATGGAGACCATTTTTTGAACCGTTCACGAAACTGGAATTAGGAGGATGATATCTATTTGGTCGTTTAGGTTTGAACCAATTATGAGCACTTTCATTTTTTAGCATTTTTCGACACTTGGGACGTGAGCCCTTGATACGGGCTACCAAGAACAATCCACACACATCTGAGTGAACTATATCAAGGATCACTTGTGCTCGACTGCCTTTCTCATGAAAGGAATATTTGGTGTATTTCCCCAATGTACACCCCTCTCATGTGTCTCTCTGATCTAGTGTATCCTTGGGAAGTCTTGTAGAAATTTGTTGCATTATATTCAAAGCTCCACGGTGCAAGTGACCCAATATTCTATGCCACAACTCACCAATGTATTGGCTTTACACCTTCTCTACACTATAAGAAAAAAGGACATTGGTGAGGGGCAAAAAATGTCACCATAAGCTCATTGGTGATGGTCAAAAGAGAATTCGTCACCAAAAAATGGACATCACCAAAGGTGGTGTCGCCAAAAGTATAGGTGTTGTAGTGACATACAAAGTCTGTCACCAATAATGATTTATAATGATGGATAACGACCATCACCATTTCATATGAGCAATGGTGATGGACCACCTTCACCAAAAACTGAACGCCACCAAAGGTGGCGTCGCCAAAAGTATAGGTGTTGTAGTGACATTCAAAGTTCGTCACCAATAATGATTTATAATGACAGATAGTGATCGTCACCATTTCATATGAGCAATTGTGATGGACCATAGCCTCGGTCACCAAAATCTGAACGTCACCAAAGGTGGTGTCACCAAAAGTATAGGTGTTATGGTGACATTCAAGGTCCATCACGAATATTGATTATAATGATGCATAGTGACCGTCACCATTTCATATGAAGAATAATGATTTATTGTGATGAATCTTTAATGGTCGTCACTATTGGTGCATATATATGGTGATGTTCATTGACCGTCACCAAAGGTTGCATTGCTAGAAGTATAGGTGTTGTGGTGACATTCAATGTCCACCACAAATAATGACTATAATGACAGAAAATGACCGTCACCATTTCATATCAACAACAACGATTTATGGTTACGGACCTTTGAGGGTCATCACTATTGATGTGTATATATGGTGGCGTTCGTTGATTGTCACCATTTCATGTTTTTTGTGAGGGTCAAAAAATGTTACCAAAGCTCATTGGTGATAGTCAAAAGAGCCTCCGTCACCATTTCATATCTTTGATGAAGGTCAAAAAATGTCACCAAAGCTCACTGGTGATGGTCAAAATATCCTCCGTCACCAAAAATTGATCGTTGCCATTCTATATGGATGTCAGGGCATGATGGAATTGAACCACCAACCTCCTGCTTGTAAAGGAGGTGCTCTTCCATTGAGCTAGCACCCTTTAAAGAATTATATTTTTAAAAATTAGATCTTGAAACTTCATAAATTGTAAATTCTACAACTTTCAATAAATTAAAGTTTGAGCAATATTTTACCAAACAAGCAAAGCAACATCGAAGATGTAGGTCCCTACCTAATGGTTATTAAAGTTATGAAAATTTGATGGAGGGAAAAATAGTTATGTATAAGAGAATAAATATGTTCAGTTGAATATTAAATTAGAAGTGAAACTCTGAAGACATTTATAACCTATAAATGACCTATAACTATCAAATGCACCAAATATTGCAAAGGAAATGTCATAAGTGGATACCATATGGAAGAAGAGGAGGTAGGGACTTGGAAGCCTTGTACATCTTGGCATGCCTTAGCACTTGGCACATCCTAGCTTATTTGACATGTCTTCGAACTATCTGGCACATCTTAGCATGCCCTATCATTCCCTAACACACCTTGGCAGTCATGACCTCACAACTAGCATTGCATTTTTCCATGAATTGGGAACCTTACATTCACTAGAACACCTTGGCACTCCCTAGTTTCCATGCCTTCTATTATCCTCCATAATGTCCCAGGCTGATGAAGAGATCGACAGAGGTAACCACAGACCAAACTTTTAGTAAGGTAGCTAGCCATACCAAACCAGAGAGGGCTCTCTCTATGAAAACACAGCCAAGAGATGACTGGAATGTAAAGGATCTTAAGCTAGATAGCTAAGGTCAAGTGGGTTTTTGGAATATTTAGGGACTTGGAACTCTATCCACTAGTGTCTTGTTTGGCAGGGACTTTGTCAAGGAGGTAAGGACTTGGAACTCTATCTAGGATAAAGCACCTAACATGCATGACAAAAGCTCCCTAGAATAGAGTACCTCCTACCTAGAAGAGTGTCCCCTACTCAAAATATAGAACCCTTCTCTACCATGCACTTTTCTTAAAGATAAATCTATGCATAAAATAATACTAAGAAAAACACCTAAATTAAGAAAAGTGAGCATCTAAGTCGAACTATAGAAGTATAATAAATATGGCTCTATATAAGTTTGGGATACACTAAACAAGCATGCTTTCATACAACAACAATAAGATGCCTAAAATCGATGCGATTCTTTCATCGTTTCTATACCCTCACAACAAAATTGGAATCTATAGCATGTACCCCAAGGATGTATGCATTTGTTGAAGGTGTAGATTGAAAGGATATGCTTAGATGAAGTACTATTGAAGGAGAAACACCTTCAAAACAATAGATAAAGTCTATTGTGAATTCAACCCATTTTCACTTAGACCAAGGCTGATACTGGATACACTTCTCCGCTGAATGGAAACTACAATGTATTTTAGTGCTGATGAAGGAAAAACACCTTTAGTGCAACACGGATAAAACTCTAACAGATATTGTCACTATGGCCTTGGTTTTCGATGATCTCATCAATATAAGTAACAACTTTGATAATTGAAAAACCAAAATGTGAGATGCATATATAATTTGAAATTACAGATTTGGGCATACTTTATTATTGTTTAGGAGTGTTAGTATAGAAAATGCAAGGTAACTTGTTGCATCTTTATGTCACATGCCAAGGATGCGAAGAAATACATAAAATATTAAATAGCATGGTATAAGTCAATTGCAGGTTATTTTGAAATAGGAATGGAATTCTCCTTGTGTGGGTTCTAATATAATGGGTATAACTTTAAATAAGAAATTGATAATTATGGGGTTGAAATTGTCTCACAATTTATGAAAAGTCCCAAATTTGTTCACTAGAAAGAAGTAGAGCAAGTCATCAGGTTTATGGAAGGGAACACCCTATTCACAGGAAGATAACTTGAAATTATTCAGGCATATTATTTCTCGCCTTCTTGTATGTGTGTGCTTTGAAAATATAACCACATCCAAAGACTCAATAACAACTCTAGTAAAGTTTATAGATGTGAAGCACTTCTAAGAAAACCCATCACTTAATGACAATTGAGCAAGGAATATGTCAAAGGATTTAATCTTGCACTCAGTTAGAAAAAGGAAGTTGGGGTATCTAGCATCTTGCCAACAAACTGATTCCAACCATATTGTGAAAGGCAGGTTAACTGCGAAACCTCTTTCCCACTTTGTAGTATTGTTCCCTCTTGAATTCTAATAGGTATCTAGCTGCCTAGATCCACAAAATCATGCCAGGTAAACTTTGCATGATACACTTGTGACGTGAAATCTTGACACATACTCTAGTTTCCCTCTAAAATAGGGTAAGTCAAAATATTATGACAATCTTAACTGTAATTTGATCATACAATATTGAGGTATTGCATGGAATAAACAATATATTATCAATGCACTAATGAAAAACTAAAAATAAATTAATTTTCTTATTGCTACAGTAGCGCCTCTTGGGATTCTTAGATAAAGCACCTAACCTGCATAGAAAAGGCTTCCTAGAATAGAGTACCTCCTACCTAGAAGTGTGTCCCCTATTCAAAATATAGAACCCTTCTCTACTGTGCATTTTTCTTAAAGATAAATATGTGCATAAAACAAAACTAAGAAAAACACCTAAATTAAGAAAAGTGAGCATAAACTATAAAAGCATACTAAATATGCCTGTATACAATATTGAGGTATTGCATGGAATAAACAATATACTATCAATGCACTAATGAAGAACTGAAAATAAATGAATTTCTTATTGCTACAATAGCGCCTCTTTGGATTCTCTGATAAAGAAACTAACCTGTATGGCAAAAACTTCCTAGAATAGAGTAACTCCTACCTAGAAGTGTGTCCCCTGCTCAAAATATAGAACCCTTCTCTACTGTGCACTTTTCTTAAAGATAAATCTGTGCATCAAACAGAACTAAGAAAAACACCTAAATTAAAAGTGAGCATCTAAGTCAAACTATAAAAGCATACTAAATATGCTTAAAATCGATGCACTTCTTTCATCGCTGCTACAACCTCATAGGAAAACTATAATATACAACATGTATCCCAAGGATGAATGCATCTACTAAAGGTTCAGACCGAAAGTATCTACTAAGATGAGGTATTGTTGATGGAGAAACACCTTCAAAACAACAGATAGAGTCTAATGTGCATTCAACCCATCTGCACATAGGCCAAGGTTGCTACTGGGTACACTTCTCCCCTAACTGGAAACTACAGTGTATTGTTGCTCTACTGAAGGAGAAACACCTTTAGAGAAAAACGGATAAAACTATCACATATATTGTCACTGTGGTATCAGTTGTAGAAGTTCTCATCAATATAGGTAACAACTTCGATAATTGCAAAACCAAAAGGTGAGCTACATAGATCATTTGAAATGATATATTTGGGCATACTTTATTATTTTTTAGGAGTGTTAGTATAGAAAATGCAAGGTAGCCTGTTGCATATTTATGTCATAGACCAAGGAGGTGAATAAATACAGAAAATATTAAATAGCATGGTACAAGTCGATTGCAGGTTCTTTCGAAACAAGAACGAAGTTCTCCTTGTGCAGATTCTAATCTATTGAGTATAGATTTAAATAAGAAATTTATAGTTGTGGGGTTGGAATTGTCTCATGATTTATGGCAAGTCCCAAAGTTGTTTACTAGAAAGAAGTAGAGCGAGTCGTCAAGTTTATGAATGGGAACACCCTATTCACAGGTAGATAACTTCAAATTTTCCGGGCATATTATTTCTCCTCCTCTTGTACGTGTGTGATTTGAAATTATAACCACCTCCAAAGACTCAAGAACAACTCTAGTAAAGTTTATAGGTGTGCAACACTTCTGAGAAAACCCATCACTTAATGAAAATTGAGCAAGGAATATGTCGAAGGATTCAATATTGCACTCAGTCATAAAAATGAAGTTGGGGTATCCAACATCTTGCCAACAAACCGACTCCAACCATAATGTGAAATCCAAGTTAACTGTGAAACCTCTTTCCCACTTTGTAGTATTGTTGCCTTTTGAATTCCAACAGGTATCTTGCTGCTTAGATCCATAAAACTTGTCCCAGGTAAACTTTGCATGATACAATTGTGATGTGCAAGCTTGACACACACTCTAGTTTCCCTCTAAAAGAGGGTAAGTCAAAATATTATGACAAGCTTAACTATAATTTGATCATACATTGTTGAGGTTGTTAGAGCCTAGATTTACCTCAGGCTGAAAAGGTAAGCTTCTAGGTCCACATCAAACCACGCTCAACCTCGTAGCTAGCCCTACGAGGACAGGAGAGGGCTCTCTCCGGGTCAATATTCAACAAAGGATAATCGATGGGGCTTGAGATGACTGAAATAGTTGCTATTCTTAGGCTAGGTATGAAGTGAAAGGATTGGAATTGAGTTTTTGGGGGTTTTGAGTTGGAAAATGGGAGAGGCAAATTTGGGTCTGGGGATGAGACACAATTTTTGCAGAGTTCTGATTGGGGCAAGGAAGGCAATTGTTTTGATGCTTTAGAATGAATAAACATATGGATCATACTGGTGAGGAGCCAAGGAGGGCAAGAGAGTCTCGATAGTCCTCCTCAAATAGATGAAAACATTGAAAATCAAACAAAAGTTCAAAGCAGAGCATAGCAGTCCAGTGAATTCTACTTTAATCACTCATTTGTTTAATTTCAGAAGCAAAGAGAAGGGAAAATGATACACATAACCATTAATGAACTTACAAGTACATAGAGAATAACACCATCAAAACATAGAGCCACATGGATCCCAACAAGTGCTGCAAAACCCTAGTCTTTGCTTTGCCAAAAATGTAGAGATAGAATGTACAATGATGTGCTAAGCAATCCCCAGTGTCCAACCCTGAAAATGACGCAGAAAATACATGCTATAGACCATCCTAACCCATTTCCATGCCTCTAGGGGTCGAGGTCATCATTCTAGGAGCTATTTCAACCAATTCTAAACAAAGCACTGAAATCTAGGCAATCAAACAACTTGCCTCTATAAGTTAGGAAACTGATCCATTCATTAAATTTTCACTTTTTAATGAATGAATCCTCTAGAACAAGTAAATATGTGCCAAAATTACATCATAGTCATAAAGTTACATCAATATAGGTCACTAATTACATCAAAAAGCAAAACTAGTCAAAACTGGTCGAATTTCTGAGCTGGAAGGTGAAACATTTGGCAAAAATCCTCTATGCGCTGCGCCTAATTCTCTATGCATTGCACCACTTTGGAGATGAATTTGAGGACCTTCCTAGAGTTGAAATTGTGCCCACAATAGCTTGTTGGAAAGCCCTACATGTCTACTTTCCAACCCAAGTGAAATGTTTTAATTTGGTGTCCATTTGCCCCTCCAAAACTTCAATCTCCCAGGACTGTTTCCTGTGTGTCAAAATAAGGGTAGAGAGGTCATTGTTTGAGTGTTTTTGACCTCTTGGGGACTCAAACATTGCCCAAAATTATTGGCCATGCACCAGGAGTCATGATTGTTCATTCCAAATCCAAAAATATAAAGTTTTTTCAATTTGGAGCTCTCTAGCAAAAGCGAGCGCCACGTGGCGCGGTGCATAGGGAGGCAAAACCTGTTTTTCCGTGCAAAAATTTTCAAAAATGCAAAAATTGCTCCAAATTTCTTGAAATTTGGGCTATAAATTCTCTATCAAGTGTCATTCTGGGCTAAAGAAGCTTCGGCCAATATCCGAAGGCAATCATGCTCCTTTTTCCTCTTTTGCTTCTTTATTGCCTTCTTCAATTTTGCCTTTAGATTTCTTATTCGTGCCTTGGAACTCATATTTCACGCCCTATAATGGAAAGCCATGTGTCTCAACAATGCTTTGTCCCTATCAGCCTTTTCTAGTAGTCTCTCCAGGTGGATGTTGATTCTCTCAAGCCAAGACTCCTGATCATCATTAATCTCTTGCTCCAATGAAGTGAGCTCAATCCTTCTCCTTTGGGTAGCTTGGTGATTCTCGCGGATGTTTTGCGACTCCATGATTGCTTGCTGATATTTGAGCTGTTTGTTCCTCTTCTCCAAGTATTCATATTCCACTTAGCCCTCTCCAAGTCAAGGGACGAGGCTGTGATCTCTGTCTGCTGCTCCTGGATGATCTCTCTAAGATGTGCATTTTGTGAGCCCATGTCTGTAACATCATCCTGAATGAGAATGAGTTTAGTCTCTCGCTCACCTGAAGGCCCCTCATCCTGCATTGGCCTCTTGCCTCTATCCTATACCTGTGATGCTGATGTCAGAAGCGAGGCCCCTTCCACCCCGGGTGGAGATAACACTCGCTTTGTTGCCGCAAATAACTGCCTCGTGCCCTTTTGATAAGTAATGAAGATCGGTATAGTAGCAGTGTGTGGATCATGGCCTTCTTTCTGATGAGAAGGTCCACCAGTCTCATGCCCAACCTATGAAGGTCCCTATGAAGCTTTGAAAAAGCCATGAGAGATGAAATCATCCCAAGTGATGCCCTGTAATCCAAGTTGATGAACCACCAAAATCTTGATGAGAGCAAAATTGAAAATAATGTTGAACTATTGCTCAGGGGTCTTGTGCGGCACAAGGGCGGTCATCCTCTCTATGTTCTGAAATATGAAATAAGGAATGTTCATCATCTTTAGCTGGGTGAAATGCATGAGCAACCTGATGTGGTAAGAATATAGTCGGGAGAAGCGACCTTCACAACTGAAATACTTCATGATTAATTTCATTAATGGAGCATATTCATCTTTGAGATATCGGAAAGGGAACACTCTCTTGAGCTACCTCAAGAAACCGGGTTTAATATATGGCTCATAATATTGTTGGTCAATCTTCTGCCTCTTGTTCCATGGTTCTCCAATGTTAGGTATGCCGGTTGCTAATGAGATAGAATTTGGTGTAAGTGTGAAAGTGACACCAGCCAAAGTAACTTGATCACCATGTAAATGTAATACAAATAAGTGTGCCAACTCATGATGGACTTGAACATAGCAACCTTCTCACAAAATTCATAACATGACTGAAACTAGAAACAAGAGACGACAAGAGGGTAGGCCTGCAATTTTGTAAGGGTGTTCGGTTCTTCTCTAACATGCCTGCCCCTTTTATGAGGCCTCTAGGGTGTATGTCCCTTCATGGGTGAGTCACTTTGGGTCTCTACTTCATAATCGGATGAATGACTAGATGACATAACTGCTGATATGCGAACTTCCTTGGAGAAATAGATGCTGGTGATAAAACTATGTTGGACTGCTCTTTTGTGATGTGGTTGAATTCTGCCACCAAGGGGAAAAATTGCAACAAGGGACTGTTAGGAAGGGGGAAAATAGTAAGGGATTAGGGACTTTTGGGACAAATTTGTTTAGGAGGGTTAGGGAATTTTGTATAGGGTAGGGTTTGGGGTTTTTACATTTGGAAATGTGTGGAAGGGAATTGGGGATAGGGGTTTAGTAATTTTTTGGGGGTAGGGAAGAATGAAATGTTGGAAATAATATTGAGAGGGGGGGGGGGGGG
>APFE031397380.1:3453-84810 GCA_000404065.3 Pinus taeda | reverse complement strand
TAAGTTCCTCTTTCATAGGGATGCATGAACCATCTAGAGGCGCTCAATACACGTCAAACAATCTTCTAGAATGCTCTATAAATGACCACAAGTAACTTTTTTAAGATGAAACTCGCACCTTTTGACCTTTACAAGAGTATGCACCCATCCCTTGACTTATAGAGCGTACAAGTACGCAGGTACAATGAGCTTGGGATGCGTACATGCAGGCAAGGTAGAGAGAACCTGCGTATCTAGAGATAAACATGACTTTTATTGACTTTCTCTCTTTCTTGAAGTTTGAGATGGAGAGCAGAGGTATTAGGCTTGACAAGGAGGATAATATGACAATTGATGGAGCCATATTAACTGCAGATAGTCATGGTGACAATTTTTAGTGTAACATATGGGCATTGGGCAACAGATCCCTCGTGTAATGGTTTTGGGGCTTAAAGCCCACAATTTTGGATAATGGTATTGTAAAGGCACCGTGAAATGTGCAGAGCACGAATTATAGTGAGTTAATTCAAAGGGTTGTCTGCCCTCAAATAATGTAAGGTAATGTAAAGTGAGTCATCCTACCCGTGGTCCACGAACCATGGGAATGTATAAATAGAGCGAGGCTCTAAGGGTAGAAAGTAGTTTATGGTTAGTGTTGATCTTAAGTGTTATGGGTTTTTGAATGTGATAATCGCTCTGAGTCTGTAAGTTTGAGTCTTGGGTGGTAACAGTAGAAGGAGGCTCTACAGTTGTGTGCGCAGAGGCCTGGTAGAGTCCGCAGCTATGTGCGTGGACCCCTAAAGTTGAGTGCGCATGGAGGAGTTGGTATTGTAGTGGGACAAAAGTAAATGAAAGATAGTTGATTATGAAATATTGTGCATCCATTCACAGATCTGTATGTTTATGCATCTTTTATAGTTTATCGTTGCGTGCACTGGTTATAAATATTGAATGATTACTAAAGATTACTGGGCCTACAAAATAAAGTTAGATCTATAATAATAGCACAATAAGGTTAGAGAATCTAGATAGTGCCTCTTTGCATTCGGTACAGAGCTACTCGAAGGTCAGACCCTTGCACGAAGCTGCACTAGTGCGCAGGATTGGTTTGTGATTGTTCCAGATCTCATCAAGACATCCCTAGGGTGCGGAAACCTGGTTCCAACACCCTCCCATGCTACGTCAGGTGAGACCTTAGTCTGCGCTTCGCGAACTGTTGTTGAAAGGGCCGGTAGTTTCGGGATTTGTTTGGCTAAAACACTTCTGAACCTAGGTCAGGCCCTAACAAGACAAAAAATGGTTCCGTTGCTAGGACTAGGATCTACCTAAGGGATGTATGATGTCAGAACATTGGAACCCTACAAAGAAGAAAATTGAAGATTGGTTGGATCAAAATCTTCACGAGTTCTTAACATAAGAAAATGGGACTCCACAAATATCCGAGAAGAGGTGGCTGGATCACTATGTATATACGGAAATCCATCAGATCTTCTTCACGACCTTCTCTTCAGAGCTGTATGATTGGATCACGAGGTTAGCCTATAGCCAAGGAAGATACAAGCTCGATCAATTGATAATGTGGACTCCAGAGTTAGTGCGCAGACTAGAGGCATCATAAGATAAGATCGCGTGGGCTGTGGACCCTTGGCTCGACTGGATAATAGGAGGGTTTATCACTGAGTTCGCGATAGACACAACTATGAGTTATAGTGAAGCAGAATGATGTTTTCTCAAGGGACCATGAGGTAGGTACATCAAATCCCCAAATACTTGGATTAAGATGTTTTTATGTGAATAATGGGTTATGTGAATACATTAATGAGTGGAGAAATGTAGAGCGAAAAGATCTACAAAGGGATCGAAGGGTTAGGCAATAATCCTTTAATTTCACCTTCACGAGAGAGCGAGGAAGAGCGCGCTTGGGCTTCTCCGTGGAATGAGATCAGTTTGGTAACACAAGATGTTCTACAGCTATCACCTCCCCTTACACCATCACCTACTTCACCTACTTCACCTCCATCTTCGGCCACCCCACCTCCACCAAACCCGCAGTTCAGCATGGCGAGCACGATCAAGCTACCTATGTTTAGAGGAGTAGGGAATGAGGACCCAGATGAGTTCTGGTTTGTGGTAAGAGCAGTGTGGAAAGCACATGAGGTCATGGATGACAAAATTAAGAAGGCGACACTAGTAAGTGCACTGCAGGATCATGCGCTGACATGGTATATTAAGCACTCGAATGATCATCCAAATGCAGGAATAGTGGAGATCCAGAATGCGTTGAATAGAGAATTTAGCCGGCCAAAATTAGAAACATAGTTGATCATCAGATTTAAAGAGATTGCGATGCTTCCAAGTGAGCCCGCCTGGGATCTGGATTAGAGGCTGAAAGGTACGATCTACGAGGCTAATATGACACTGATGGATGCGCAACACTACACGTGGTTTGTGGTGTCTTTAACACCACACCTGAGAATGGCGTTGTCATAGCAGAAGCTCTCAACCTAGGTAGAAGCATTGGAAATGGCGATGAGGTTGTATGAAACACCGATACAAGATCTAGGGTTGGGAGTCCAACAAATCCATGCGCAGCTACAGAACCTATGCTTGGAAATGTAGAGTTTGAAGCAGGATAGGGAACCTTGTATAGAAGCGCGCAAAGAAGTGTGGTGCATAAAATCTAAAGGCCAGGGCCACGATAAGGATCATTGCCCAATATTCGCAAACTATTTGGCAGGAGGGGGACCAATTCCATTGAGACTAGAGACACAGGCATGCCCAAGTGCAGCACCCACGCTCTTGTGCACGATTTGTCAAGTGGGAGGAAAACACATGACAGACAAGTGTCACCTGTTGCAGAAGTATACACTGACTCCACAATAGATGTTTTGTAATTTCTATAGATCAATGGGTCATAATGAGCATACATGTTGGAGCTATGAGTTAATGATGGAGTATACCCCAGCATATAGAATGCAGACAGAAACATGAGGCCTCGACCTAGCCATGGGGATGGTGCAAACTGGATTTCGAGGGTGAGGTCAAGGACAAGGACGAATGGGGCTGGGAAGGGGCCACGAATAGCTGAAATGTTATAATTACAGAGGACCAAGGCACTACGCTCGCGATTGTACCAACTCAAAGATAATATATTTTTCATATTGTGAGTAGCTTGATCATGAAATGGTTGATTGTCCTACGCTGATTACACAAATGCATGAGAAAGGGGTACTACAACCTACTATGACTCAGAATATCCAAATGATGAGGTCTGAAGTGCGCGATGAAGACTCGAACGTGAACATGATGCTCAGAAGTGGTGTGACCATAGTGGAAGACAAGGGGAAGCAGCTCGAGGAAGATACATGGGTTTGCAAGGCTCCTACAAAGGAACCTGAGTTTGACTTGGAACATGCAAAGGAGACATTTATGGAAGCCAAGAAGAGCTTCACGGAGGCCTTTACTCCAGGTAATAAGGATCAACCAAAGATAGGAACGGATCCTTCTATGCTAACTACCTTTTCAAAGACATGTATGAAATTTCTATGCGATAATAAGGTGGTTAAAGGATTACAGGAGCTGATGACTAGGTGTGTAGGGTCAAGGGAACTGTGTATAGTTCGGAAGCTGGGAAAGCATGCCTTGTGCACTGGGAGGGAAATGAGATTGATGGTGCAAATTGGTGAATATGAGATGGATCAGGTAATCCTAGACCTGGGTTTGGACACGAATGTGTTACCAAAGAAGACATGCGAATGCATGGGCAGGCCCACGTTACAGTGGTCTCCTTTGTAATTACGAATGGAAAACTAACAAAAGATCTTGCCGATGGGAAGATTGCAAGAGGTAATAGTGGATATCAAAGGTGCAAACATGTAGACAGACTTTGAGGTAATCGATATTATGGATGACAGTAACCCTTACCCCACGTTGCTAGGAATAGACTGGGCCACGGATATGAATGGAGTCATCAACCTGAAAAAGTGGAAGATGATTTTCGATAAAAAGTCCCTATGCATAGTAGTTCCGCTAGATCCAGCCAAAGGAGCATGCTATAGTGAACCTGTGCATGAGGATGACAATGAAAATGAATTGGATTTCATTTACTAGATAACGGCACAAGATTAGGATTAAGTGAACCTGACTAAAGATGGGAGAATCTCATGGGAGCACGATAGTTCCTGTACTTCAGATTTAGATGAAGAAATAGAATGCTGGAAGAACCGGTTGGATGAAGTAACAACACTAAATTGCAACATGATGATTAGATCACTATGGCATGTGATGACCGAAGCAAGGAAACCCCCAACAGATGATGGGGTAACAAACGTGGAGGAATCCTTAGACCAATATGAAATAGCAGTACCAGAACAACAATAGTACAGTGCACTAGAGTGAGCATTGCACGCATCACCCGCATGATGGGGGAATATACATCAGAAGACTATGTGGAACTAGCACAAAGGTAGAAGATGTATGTGCTTACAACCAAGAACTCCCTAGCAACGAATGTGAGCTAGGTAGCCAGGACGCAACAATTTGTGTGCCCACTTGTGTTGACGCATGCAGATGTGTGCTGTGCAAGCACCTCCCAGACTAGGGATCAAAAATCAGGGAATGCAACGCATGCCACAAAAATCTCATGCCTATGCCTTCACCAAGCTATGTGCAATCTTGAACATAATTTACCAGATAGGATGAACTGATTGAGACTTGCGCATGTTGGGGGTCCGATGGGCATATAGGGCCATGTGCAGGAACCGGGGTGTGGAACTAGTTCCAAAGACGATGAGTGGAGTCAAGGCCATATTTTTGGGAAAGAATCCTCACACCATCACTCCCATAATTGCGACAACTCGCGACGAACAGAGTGAAGAAATTATGCAACTGCGCGAGGACAAACATATGCAGATTCAAGAAGCCATTTAGTGAGGGAACATTGAGGTGCGCAAACTCGAAGAAGATCAGGTACAATTGAAGTAAAAAAGCACATTAATGGACAAGGATATTATAGAACTGGAAACCAAAATCTTGCAAGCATTACGAGCCGACAGTAGGACGGGGCTACGTATGGGAAACCCCACCACTATGTTAGTAGATTGGCATCAGGAGCTGGTGAATATACTACCATGGCTGTGACCGCACCTTATAAGGTGAAGAAACCAAGGAAGCGCTCCGCATAGGGGAGAATGTGAGGCGTTGATTGGCTCAAGTGTAACTATAGAAGGCCGCAGTGACTTGAAGCCTTGCACTAGTAGTACAGCCACCTGACTATCCGTAGGAGGCACAGTCTTTGTGCTCCAAGTAGTTGAAAGAGAGCATGGGACTATAAAAAATATGTATCGGAGCTACGCGACTCGGACATTGCACGTAAGATCAGTATGACACACAGATCGTGTTCACGCACAAGGGATTGTGCTGCCGCACGGATGGGATGGAAAGTAACCATTGATGACACTATTCATGACAAGATGTCCAATTTAAGGCAACGAGGAGCAGAGGACGAACAATTAAGACACGGGGTCACAACTAGATTTGAAAAGATCTACTGACAATATCGCATTAATGAGCCAAGAAAGGGGGGAATGGTCGAATTTGAATTCCCACTGGTCTATAAATCCCAGATGGTCATCCGTTAAACAACCCTTGGAAACTTGAGAATTTAGTTATTATGCATGGACTTTATGGCTTTAGAAGCTTTGACAGCGAGTTCAGTATTTGAAGCATTACCGAAAGAGATGTAGGACCTTCTCAAAAGAGCAATGTCGACCACCAAGGACGCCACACCAAGCCCTATGTCACCTGTCAGGGATGTGCCAGAAATTCAAAAATCTCCCTGGACGCCGAGGGCCAAAAAGGATCCACTAGTAGCAAGACCAGTCTGTAAGTCTCTGTGAAATCCATAGTTTGGTAAACTGTTGATGGAAGAGATGGGAAAAACAATCAATATTGAGAGTGATTATGAGGAAGAGGATCCTCCATCCTTTGTCGAAGATTTGGAACCAGAGGAAGAGATGGAAGAAGACACCCTATTAGTACGTGCCACAGCAAAGCTACCCAAGTATGTCTCTCCACGGAAAGGGAGGGTAAGGGT
This sequence comes from Pinus taeda, assembly GCA_000404065.3. Lineage (NCBI taxonomy): Eukaryota > Viridiplantae > Streptophyta > Pinopsida > Pinales > Pinaceae > Pinus > Pinus taeda. Next base: position 78,737 of record APFE031397380.1, on the reverse strand, counting down.
ACCTAAATATTTGGATGCCATTAAGAGCACACTCAACACCCTGTTCCTTCCTGCGAGAGTTCTGTTCGAAGGTTCGGCTATGGGCCGTGTTCCTCATTTGGAAACTAGCTAGCTGATGGAACAAAGCATGGAGGGGACCATTACAACACTGCAGCCACAAACATGGCTGCGTGGGGTAGAGGAGGCCAGGCTACTCCACTTCCTATCAATTCCACACTTTCATCGGGCCGCAATCACGATATTTGTCATCTGGTAATTGCTTTGCCTAGTGCATGATTGGTACTCGTGGCTAGAATAGCCCATTCCTATCATGGCAGAGCTCATTCATAGGATTTCTCAGCTTCGCTATGCAGGAAGGGACCCCACAGAAATAACTGGTGCAAGTGGAGACTTGACGATTGTAGAGGCCATGAAAAAAAATATAAGCTGGAGAAAAAGTAGAGGGGTTACGTTATTACTAGCATTCAGGACAAAGGGGTCCACATCACTACCTAGTTGTTGGTAGGGAAGGTTATGAGAAAATTCCATGGTAATGAGGTACCAACAACGGTCATCGCACTGGCCGAACAATGTGCAGAAGGGGTACAATTCAACTAGTCATAGTTCCTCTGCGAGGAATTCTTGACGAACTGCAGGGAGGCCCACGAGCAGGGTAAGGCCTTCCACTACACATGGTTTCTCTTATCTATCCTATTGGTTACAGGCAAATTTCCTGAGGATAGTCAGTTTCCTCCTGTTGATCAGGACTAGCCAGAGGCAAGGAAATACACGTCGCTATGGGCAATGAAGGATGCCACGTGCATCCAAGAAACCAAGATCTTCTGGGTATTGATGGAAGCAAGCATAAGACTATGGATCAATAAGTTGTCATGCCTATCCCCCTCGGTATATGACAGTCTGAAGAATTTTGCAAAATTTAAAGCAAATATGCACAATGTGTATATCAAGGCATGGCAGGATCAGGAGCAAAAGTGGACCACACTCCCCTTCATCATAATATATGACATTATTTTCGTAGTGCTCGACACATGGCCACTAGAATGGCATGCACTAGATGTGGTAGTGCATGATGAAATGGAGATTAAAAAATAGAAGGCTATTGCCACATGGATAGCACAACAGAAATGGAATGGAAAACTAGATGTAGAAGTACGGGCATCCTGGGAAGCAGTGAAGGCCGTCGGGGAAAAGGCAGCAGCAGTAGAGGCCACTACGATGCAGGAAGAAAGACACCTAGACATAACCACAAAACAGGGGATAGATGCGACAATAGAAGGCGTGGACCCAAGCACCTTTTCGACACAGTTGAAATGACCACGTAGAATAGAATGAACAGGGCCATTGAAGAAGGCCAACACTTATAAGTTGGATGGGGAGCCTATTACACTGACCGAGGGCGACCTATACGACATCAGTGAAACAGTTTGCGAAGTAAACAGGGAGGCACTCCAGGAGGCAATGATGGAGCAACAAAATGTGTTAGGGGAGCTCAAGGCATAACTTCAAGAACTTTAAGTACGGGCCCCACAACAAGCAACGGTAGCCAGGGATACGGGTACATCATCAACCGAGTGATTGCTGCAAGCCAAAATGGAAAATACCATTCCGCTGCCAGAAGGAGCACTGCCAACGACCAATATGAAGGACAGAACTACGGTAAGCCAGCTCAAGGGACATGGTTTAAACTTGCCTATCCTCCCATGAGAAATATTATACCAGATGCAGGATGGAGAAATGACAGAGCTCTGTGGTAGGGAAGGACATGCAATCCACGTGCTCAGTGAATAGTGAATCAACATTGAGCAACTGAGCCTCCAACGCGATGAAGTGGTAGCACAAGATCAACAGTTGGATCAAATCGTCGAGGAAGCATGTTGCTGCATCCCCGCACTAGAGATTGCAGAAGACTTACCATTGGGCATATGGATCCACAAACTGGCCAGCAGATTCTGCTAGGCATAGGAGGAAGCAACAAATATCTAGATGGAGCTCAACTTGTAGATTGCAAAACTAAGGTTGAAAGCATAGCCATCTATACTGCTAGAGGTTAGAGAGCAATGACACCGTTCCATTCAATCAGGATTGGAAGCAATAGAGCATGCCATACATGATTACACGGGCTTGTTAGATCAATCACTCTTCACCCTCACTTCACTACAAGAAGGGCCAATGCTACAATGGTTGGAGATAGAAGCGTGGGAGCTACAACAAGCTTTTGACAATGTCCGGGGGACTACGCATATGGTCTCCCTTACTCAACGACTGGCCAAGATGAGGGAGGCCCAGGCTCTCAAAGCACAGGTGGAAGTCGCACGCCAAAAAGAAGCGGTGCTTAAAGAACACATCTAACCTTGGCTTGAGGAAGCATTCACCGTCATAGCCAAGATTAAGGGAAAGTTGGAACAGATGTAGGGTGTGTACACACTCAAGCAAAGAATTGCACCTGATGATGAAGCATCGGAGATATGCACACAATGGTTACAACGGACATCGGAAGAATGTGCTGTGGACGTAAGAGAAGCATAGAGGTTGCTAGAATAACTTTGCATGAAGATCACCGCACTAGCTAGGTGACTTAGGATGAGTCACGATTATTACGTTGGGGGCCTGTTGGGCAGTGGATCCCCCGTGTAATGGTTTTTGGGCTTAAATCCCACAATTTTGGATAATGGTATTACAAAGGCTCCACGAAGTGTGTAGAGCATGAATTGTAATGAGTCAAGTCGAAGGGTTGTCTGCCTTCAAATAATGTAAGGTAATGTAAAGTGACTTGGCCTACCTGTCGTCCGTGGACCATGGGAATGTGTAAATAAAGTGAGGCTCTAAGGGTACAAAGTAGTTTTTGGCTAGTCTTGATCTTAAGTGTTATGGGTTTTTGAATGCGATAATCACTTTGAGTCTGTAAGTCCGAGTCTTGGGTGGTAACATTAGAAGGAGGCTCTGTAGCTGTGTGCGCAGAGGCCTGGTAGAGTCCGTAGTTGTGTGCACAAAACGTTGTAGCTGAGTGCACAGGGTGGAGGTGGGATTGTAGTGGGACGAAAGTAAATAAAAGGTAAGTTTATTATGAAATATTGTGCATCCATTTGCAGATCTATATGTTTATGCTTTTGTTATATGTTTATGCATCTTTTACAGTTTATGGTTGCGCGCACTGGTTATAAATATTGAATGATTAATAAATATTACCAGGCCTACAAAATTAAGTTAGATCTATAATAATAACACAGTAAGGTTAGAGGATCTAGATAACACCTCTTCACATTCAGTACAGAGCTACGCGAAGGTCAAACTGTTGGATGGAGCTGCACTAGTGCGCATGATTGGTTTGTGAACATTCCAGATCTCATTAAGACATCCCTAGGGTGTGAAAACCTATTTCCAGCACCCTCCCATACTACCTCGGAGGAGACCTCAGTTTGTGCTCTGTGGACTATTTCCGAAAGGGCTGGTAGTTTCAGGATTTGTTTGGCTAAAACACTTTTAAACCTAGGTCAAGCCTCAACAAGCCAACAATTGGGCACACTAATAACAATAAGGGGACAATAGGGGCACAATAATAACAATAAGGGCTACAATGAAAATATTAATTGGGGAATAACTAATATTTTAGGGACCTAACATGCCCCTCTCGTTCAGAAAAGCATTGTTCTTAATGCTTGTGTAGTTTTGGATGCTTGTGTATAAAATTCTTATCCTCCCATGTGGAATCTTCAGTAGATAATTTCATCTACTTTATGATATACTCCTAAATTTATCGATTTCATAGTCGTCGAATTCTTATTTCTATGACTGCATCAGGTTCCAATGTGATTTTTCCATTCTCGTCAAGTTCTGGCAATATTGTTTGAACTGGGAGCTTGTCACCTATAACCTTCTTTAAACATGAAACATGGAAAACTGGGTGCACTTGAGAAGCTACAGGAAGCTCCAATTTGTATGCCATAGTACCAATCTTTTGCAACACCTTGCATGGACCATAATACTTTGGTGATAGTTTATTATCCTTGTTAGCTTGCTTGAGGGTCATTTGTGTATATGGTTGTAGCCGTAGGAATACCCAGTCATGTATATCAAAACTTCTTTCACTGCGATGTTGATCTTCCTATTGTCTCATTTTATTCTGTGCCAATGTGAGGTTATCCTTTAAGAGTTGGAGAAATTGTTGTTGATGCTCAATGTGATTTTCTGCTTCTTGAACCTTAGAATTTTCTCTTAAATATGATGTGATGGATGGTGGATGATATCGATAAAGTTCCATAAATGGGGTCATATTTGTTGCAGTATGGAAGGAAGTGTTATACCACCATTCAGCTAAAGGTAACCATTTGACCCATTATGTCTATTTATCAGATTCGAAGCAATGAAGATATCCTTCCAAACATTTGTTTACTATCTCAGTTTACCCAACAAATTGAGGATGATAAGATGAGCTATGAGCTAACTAAGTATCGAGACAAGAAAATAATTTTGCACAAATATTTTTAGTGAAAATGGGATTTCTGTTGCTTACAATAATCTCTGGGTTTCCATGTAGCTTTCGAATTGTTTCCATAAATCCAGTAGAAACTGTGTTGGCTTTAAATGGATGCGATAATGCACAAAAGTGTGAATACTTGGTAACCCTGTCAACTACCAGCATGACGACACTCTTTCCTTCATACTTGGGTAAAATTGTAATAAAATCCATTGAAACCTCCTCCCAATGTTGGCTTGCAATGGATAAAGGTTGTATAAGACCTCGGGTCTTCGTTGTTTTAACTTTATTTTGTTGGAAAACCAAACATTCTGCCGCAAACTTTTGAATATCTGATTTAAGACCATCCTAAAAAAATTCCTTCTTAATCGTGTGGTAAGTTTTTAAAGATCCTAAGTGCCCTCCTAAGGGAGAAGTGTGCAATTCCATAAGAATATTTTGTTTGAGTTGGGAATTCTTACATAGGTATAAGTAATCTTTGTACCATAATGAATCATTTTTCCAGCTATATGTATTAGATGTACTGAGATCTAGTTGTAACTTTTGAATGATTTCCCACACTTCTTCATCATTACTCCATTCATCTCTGGCTTCGTTCATCCAATCTGGTTAGATAATAGAAAGGGCACACATCAATGCTTCCACGTCGTCATCCTTTCTTCAGAGTGCATCTACCACAACATTTTGTGTCCCTTTTTTGTAGATGATTTCCAAGTCATAACCCAACATATTTGTGACCCATATTTGCTGCTCTTCGGAGGATAATCTTTGTTCTAAAATGCATTTAAGGCTATCATGATTAGTTTTTACCTTGAAGTGTCTTCCCATTAGGTAGGGTTGCCATTTCTTAAGTGCATGTAGTATTGCCAACATTTCCTTCTCATAAATAAATTTGTGTAAATACTTTCCTTTGATTGGATGATTTTCAAAAGAAATGGGTCTTTCATGTTGCATTAAAACAACACCAATTCCATTTCTTGAAGCATCACATTCCACAATAAAGGTGTTTGTGAAGTCCGGCGTAGCTAAGACCGGTGCTTGGCACATTGCCCCTTTAAGATGTTCAAAGGCCTTTGTTGCTTCTAGAGTCCATGAAAATGCATCTTTCTTCAATAATGTTGTTCAAGGTATTGTTATTCTCCCATAATTATTAAAAAACTTGTGATAATACCCTATCAACTCGAGAACTACTCAGAGATTCTTTATGGATGTTGGGATTTTCCATTCCTTAATGGATTTAATTTTGATAGGGTTTACCTTAACACTTCATGAGATATAATATGACCCATATATTCCACCTCTTGTACTCCAAAGAAATATTTGGAGCTTTTTTCATATAATTGTTTCTCCTTCAATAGTTTTAGCACCCTATCAACATGTTGAACATGATCCTTCCAAGGCTTGCTGTAGATTAGTATATCATCAAAAATACTAACACAAATTTTCTGAAGAAGGGTTTCAAAATAGAATTCATCAAACCTTGAAATGTAGAAGGTGCATTAGTAAGGCCAAAAGGCATGACCAAAACTTCATAATGACCCTCATGAGTTCTAAATGTTGTTTTCAAAATTTCTTTAGTCTTCATTATAATTTGATGATATCCTGAACAAAGATCCAACTTGGTGAAGTAAATTGATCCATGCAATTCATCCAATAATTCATCAATCATAGGAATGGGAAATTTATCTCTAATAATGAGCTTATTGAGCTCCCTATAATCTAGATACGTGTGCCATGATCCATCCTTCTTGTGCACCAATACTACTAGAGCAGAGAAAGAACTTTGACTCAGTTGAATTATACTAGCCTCTAGCATTTCTGCAAACATACGTTCAATTCCACTCTTTTGGACATAGGGATATCTGTACGGGCTGATGTTTGGAGGAACACTTCCTGTAATAAAATGAATAGCATGATCATGATCATGAATAGGTGGGAGGCCTTTCGGAGTCTCAAATACCTTGGAATGATTGTCCAAGACTTTTTGGAGATCTAGAGAAATATATGATTTCAATGTGGGAACCTCTAGGGAACATAATTGTGCAATTACGCCTCATTGTTCCTTCTTTAGAAGATTTGTCAAACCGTTAGAGCTTACTATCTTTCCCAGTTTCCCTGCAATACCCCTTAGTTCAACTTCTTTTCCTTCTGCACAAAATTTCATGAAAATTTCTTGAAAATTAAAAGCTATTGTACCCAAGGATTGTAGCCATTGGACTCATAGTACGACATCAGTACCAACCATTGGAATGGAAAGCATTGGGCTATTAAGTACATATTCTCCCATGGATAGCTTGATATTATGACACTTTCCAGAGTAATTTATTGTTCCTCCACTTACAACAATCACTTGACACTCTGGTGCTGGATATAGGAAGCAATTCAATTCCTTGGCTATTTTACAATGAATAAAATTATGGGTACTTCCCAAATTAATCAACACCATTACATTTTTGTTCTTGATATGTCCTTCTATCTTGATATTTTGAGGAGCGGTAACTCTAGCTAATGCATTACAAGATATGGTCAGATTCATTTCTTCTTTCTCTAGAGTTTGTTCCTGGTGTATGTCGTCTTCTTTTGACATTTATTGTTCCTTTTCTTCCTCCTCTTCAAAATATACATAGAATAATTTTTTCTCAGCACACTTATGACCTTCAGTGTATTGGCTATCATGACTATAAGAAAGACTTTTTGCTCTTTTTCATTTCAATTATTGTGGTGTCAACCTTGTTGGTTGTGGAAGGCTAAGGGAAACAACATTTCCATCTTTATAGTTGTGAGTGGTAGGCTTCCTGGTTGCCATAATTTTTCTTTTGATTTTTCTTGCTAACCTGAATGCCTTCTATAATGAATCAAGTTCCCGAAGGTGAAATTCATGTTGGATGTTGTCCTTTAAATTCCCTATGAACACATCAATCCTATGCTCCTCTGGAATATCTTTTACCCTTATGTTCAATTTTTTGAAGTCCTCAATGTGCTCCATCATTGAACCCTTTTTTTGAGATTTATCAATTGGCTAAAAAAGGTGTTGCTTTTTGTGTCCTCATAATGTGCTATCATTTGTTCCGTAAAAATTTCCCAAGTGACAATTTGTTTATGAGAGAAAAACCATCGATACCATAAAAACTGATTTGGTTCCAAATGTAAAGTTTAAATACGTACCTTTTGTATGTTTTACACATTACGGATGTTAAAAAATTGCTCCATCTGTAGTATCCATGTTCTGGGATCCTTGCCATCAAACTTCCTCATATCAATCTTTGGAACATGGTGGGTCTTCAATCCAACATTATAGTCTATGAAACCATGATTAACATTTATTTTGTTCTCATCATGATTTTCCTTTACTACCTTTTCTTTGTTCATAAACATTTCTTGTAGCAACTTTGTCAAATTTGTCTTCAAATCATCCAATTTTCCTTCCATCTTAGCTTCCAAATGATCCATCTTAGCTTCCATGGCATTCATCTTAGCTACCATGCCTTTATTTAAACCATCCATTTTATCTTCCACGCCTTTCCTTAAACCATCCATATTAGCTTCTATTTTTTTTTGTGAGAGTGAATTTTGTTGCACTTGGTCTTGTAATTTTGAAATATCATGTTGCATTTCTTCCTCTTCTTCATGAGTCATGCTAGATCTTCCATGTTGCTTACTAGATGTTTCCATTTTCTTTCTTTGAGGCATCAATTAATGCTAATAATTCTTCACTATGCCCTTTTAATTCCTTCAAACTAATCTTATGAAAAATTAAAAAAAAAAACACTACACACCTTTTTTCACTTTGTAAGAGCTTGATATTGAATCTGTTTTATATCTGTAATTGTGGATCTCCAAGATCTGAAATTGGGTATTGCATTAGCCCTCCGAGTCCTCTTTCTAACCCCGCAAGTCTGATCAATATTGGATTCTCCAAGGAAGAGTTAAGCCAAATCTCCCACAGTGGCCTGATTATAGACTAGTTCAGTAGAGTGAACTTGTACGAAGTTCGACGTGTTATTGTTTTGACCTTATTTCCCGAAACTAATATACAAATATCTACAACCCATCCTCTTTCTGAAACTTCTTACTGAATTTCAATTTTATGCTCAAAACACAAGTTATGATGATTTTCCCCTGTTCACCTACATGGGATATAATTCGGGATCCTACAAAAACCTTAACTTCCTTGGATCATACCTCTGAAAGTATAAAGATAAAAGATCTGAAATTTGGACGCGAGATTCAAAGCGATTTTGGCTAAAATGGATTTTTTTTTAGCATCTGAAACATCGCAGAAAAAAAAATTATAGTGAAAATTCAACGATGACCTGTTTTGGAGCAGCGAAACCTTAGAATTCAAAGCTCTGATACCAAAATGTTATGCAAGCAGCTCACCAAATAGAAGAAAATATAGATGGACTCCTTCAAAATTAGCCTCTTCGAGGCAGAAACCTCCTTTACATTACACAAATGGAATTCTTGGATGATACAAATGACTAAACCTCATTTCTATATATAGGAGTCTGAGGGGTCAAAATATAATCAAAGCCAACATAAAAGTAATAACATAAGGGCACAAGAATAATAATACTGGGTTTCTATGGGGCACACTAATAACAATATGGGGAAAATAATAACAATAAGGGCTACAATGACAATAGTGATGGGGGAACCACTAATATTATAAGGACCTAACATGGGAGGACATGAAGAGTGTATTCTTGAAGAAGTACCAAGACTATTGCAAGGTCGGTGAAGATATTTTCAGTATGATACAAGGGGAAGATGAAAGCTTGGAGAACTATGTTGAGCGATTTCAATACAACCTTCAAATATCAAAGCATCAATATTTGGAAAAAGAGATCTTAAAAACACTACTTCTTAATGGAAACAATAATGAATTTTTAGAACTCTTAAATCTAATGGGAAAAGGTGATATTTTTCAGGTATCATATGATCATGTTTGTGAATTATGCATAAGGTATTCAAGAGGAATCTCCAATGTTGGTAAGAAATCTAGAGAAGTTTTTTCTTTCTTTTCCAAATCTACTACAAGAAAAAGAGATATAGGATTTGAAATCAATGATTTATTTGAACATTTTAAAATTTATTTTATTAGCTCTCTAAGTTCACAATTGGATGTTTTGCAGGTTTTAAAAAATCAAGAAATTGAAGAAGAATTTTTCTCTCATTGCCAAAAGAAGCATGCCATAGATAGTTTTTCTTTCTTATCTAAGATGGAAGCATCATAAAAAATACATGGAGAAGCTACTACAACTTCACAACCATGGAAATCTTGGCCTACATGTATGGTTCAAAACACTTCCTATCGATTTTCTTACCTGCATAATCCATTATGGAATACTCTTGTGTTAGAGAAGCCATGTCAATCTCAATATAACCCCTACCAATCATGTCTACAAGTTTGGCATGGTTCATGTTATTATTACATGGATACTCTGCCACATCTTGTATCACAAACACATCATCCATATTCTTTTCTAGCTTTTCAAAAACATCTTCTTTGTCTATCAAAACCATCCACACAACCCAATCAACTACATCATCAAAATCCTCCATGCCCTACACAATTTCATGCTCAACTCGTTCCACACCATCACAGTAATAAACCATTGAAATATGCTTATAGTGTTGAACAACAAAATTTACCTGCCCTTCCCACCCATTCTATCTCACATGCACCATTGTAGAAAACTTATATTGAGATTGGGAATGTTTCAAATCCAAAAATTCTAGAAGTTATGGAAGAAAATGAGGTCTCTTCTAGTATACATCAACAAGCTATTTTAAAAACTCAAGAACTTCATGATATGAAGGCTATGGGAAATCAAGAAAGTAAAGGATATATTGAAGATTGGTTTAACTCCATCATTTGTTTGTAGAATCACTCCATGCTTCAACAATTTTTGACACCATCTTTTCAAGGGAAGTTGGATTCTCATACCCCACTATTTATTAGCATGCATTTTTCAAATTTGGCTATGTACATACTTGAGGAATTATTTCTAAAATGGCTCCACTGGAAGTACTCTTATACATACACATATTAATTTTTCAAAGCAGAGTAGGTTAGTGTAGAAAATAAAATAAATAAGCACATAAAAATTAATTTTTTTTCTAATGTAAAAATAGTTATTTTTGTTGCAACACACTGTAGAAACGAACATCAGTGATAAATATTTTAATTTATTTGTATTTTTAGATGTATTATATTGAAAATAAAATTTCTACAAATACTCATATTCATTTTTATCACCAATATGAAAAAAATGTTTCAATATCATTTTTTTTGGCTCCCAGGCTTGATGAAAGTTCTGAAAAACAGTCGAGACAGTCATATTTTGAGGGAACAAAAGGGAATATTTTTAAAACATGTTTATATCCTAAGTATCCCTTGATTTATACTTTCCAACCCAATTTGAATCACTCATTTTTATTTGAAACGAAGAAGTTATAACCAAAACATTGACAAGGTGTCTAGTAGGTAGCTCTGGAAAAGAGTTGGGACAATTAGTTTTTCGAGGCATAAATTACTATATTTTTAAAAATAGTTTCTATTGTATATTCCCATATAAATATAGTTTACAAGTCAATTTGAATCACTCAATTTCGATATCATATGAGAAGGTTATGACCAAAATACTGACTGTCTATCATAAATCTGCACTTTTAAAACTTTGTTTTTCCAATTGTTCACTTGCGTATTTGACCCATCAATTATTCCTTTCCTCAAAAAATGTTTCTATTGGAGTTAAATAAATGAATCTAATTTAATCTCCAATTTTAATCATTTGAATCCACCATAAAACAAAAACATTATGCTTAAAATATCAATTGTTGGTCTAAGTTGGTAAATAAAAAATGACTCTGTTATATAGGTTGTTCCAAGTAAAATTGGCATATCATATCATGGAATTTTTAAAACCTATTTCTATTTGTGATATACCTTTTAAGTAGCTTTCAGTTGGTTTTTGAATCACTCAAATCGGATAAAAAAAAGGAGTTTTGATCAAAACACTGCTAGTTAGTATGGTTAACCAATCCTCTCCCGCAGGTGACACATAAATGTTTCTTTGTTTATCTTTCTATGGATTTGTTTTACAAAGTAAATACTTGTTATTTTTTTCATGTCTTGGATTATGAGAGCCCAATCACCTCTCTTCTTCCATGATTTCATGTTTTATTGCAAGTAGACACTCGTTTTTTGCAGGTTCCACGAGAATAAAAGAAGTCAATTTATGAACGAGTGATTATTGAAATGAATGTTAATGAAACAAGGGAATTTCATTCAATTCATTACCTAATGGATTCATAACATAAGAAATGGAGAATTGATTTCCATTTCAAGATTCATGTCACTGCTTCCAAAACATTTTTCTATGGGATAATTTTTTTTTTCCATTGACAAATTGATATTCCCTTAGCAAATAACATCATATCTATTGTAACTTAATTAATTAATTTACTGTTTTTAAATAAAGTGTTGTTTCTTTTCTGATTTCTCTTATTTTTTTGTGTTTTAGGTGTTTCTTCCTTCAAAGTTATAGTTTGTTCCATTAGCGAATGAACAGTTGTTGTTCAGTCAATTGAACAGTTGATGTTCGGTAGAACAAACAACTTTGATTTGTTTTTGGGTGTGTTTAATAATTGTTTTTCAATCAATTGAAAAGCTCCAATTTCTTTCTTATTTTCCATATTTTTTTATTTAATTGATTGAACGATTGTTGTTCAATCCATTGAACAACACTGATTTTTTTTATTTTTTATTTCATATTATGTTGTTCAATCGATTAAACAATTTCTATTCAATCAATTGAACAACACCGATTTCTTTTGTCTTCATATTTTCTTGTTCAATCCATTGAACGCCAATGCTTTCATTTTTTGTATTTTTTTGTTCAGTCGATTGAACAATTGTCGTTCAATCAATTGAACAACACCAATTTCTTTTTGCATGTTTTGTTATTCACTCGATTGAGCGATTGCTATTCAATCAATTGAACATCACCGAATTATTTTTGTGTGCATGTTGTTGTTCAATTAATTGAATGATTGTTGTTCAATAAATTGAACAACACTTATTTTTGTGTGGGTATTGTTGTTAAATCGATTGAATTATTGTTGTTCAATTAATTGAACGACATTTATTTTTGTGTGTGTATGATGATGTTTAATCGACTGAATGATTGTTTTTCAATCAATTGAACAACACTTTGTGTGTTTTGTTGTTCAATCGATTGAAATATTGTTGTTCAATCAATTGAACAACACTTATTTGTTTCCATTTTTTGTTGTTGTTCAATCATTTGAACGATTGTTGTTCAAATAATTGAACAACACTCTTTGCGTGTTTGTTGTTCAATCAATTGAGCGATTGTTGTTCAATCAATTGAACAACAATTTTTGTTGTTTTGTTGTTCAGTTGTTTGAACGATTGTTGTTTGATCAATTGGACAACACCTTTTGCGTGTTTGTTGTTCAATCATTTAAATGATTGTTGTTCAATCAATTGAACAACACTTTTGGTGTTTTGCTCTTCAGATCGATTGAATGATTATTGTTCAATCAATTGAAAAGAACTTATTTTTGTGTGCGTGTTGTTGTTCAATCAATTGGACGATACTTTTGTTGTTTCGTTGTTCAGTCATTTGAACAATTGTTGTTCAATCAATTGGAGAACACCTTTTGCATGTTTGTTGTTGAATCATTTAAATGATTACTGTTCAATCAACTGAACAACACTTTTGGTGTTTTGTTGTTCAAATCAATTGAATGATTGTTGTTCAATCAATTGAAAAACACTTTTTGCATTTTTACGATTTTATTGTTCAATCGATTGAATGATTTTTGTTCAATCAATTGAAGAACACTTTTGAGTTTTTATGATTTTGCTATTCAATCGATTGAAAGATTATTTTTCAGTCAATTGAACAACGCTTTTTATGTTTTTTCGATTTTGCTGTTCAATCGATTGAACGATTGTTGTTTAATCAATTGAACAGAACTTTTGCATTTGTACGGTTTTTCTATTCACTCGATTGAACGATTGATTTTCAATCAATTGAACAACACTTTTGCGTTTTTACGATTTTGTTGTTCAATTGATTGAACGAGTGCTATTCAATCAATTGAATGATACCTTTTTCATTTTTTTTATTTTGTTGTTCAATCGATTGAACGATTGTTCAATCAATTGAACAACACTTTTGCATTTTTACGATTTGTTCAACCGATTGAACAATTGTTGTTCAATTAATTGAACAACACTTTTTGAGTTTTTTATTTTGCTGTTAGATCGATTGAATGATTGTTGTTCAATCATTTGAACAACACTTTTGTGTTTCTATGATTTTTTTGTTCAATCAATTGAACAACACTTTTTTTGTTTCCGTGTTGCTATTCAATTGATTGAATGATTGTTGTTCAATCAATTGAACAACACTTTTTGAGTGTATATTGTTAAATCGATTGAACTATTGTTGTTCAATCAATTGAACAACCTTGATCTTTCTTTTTGTGTGTTTGTTGTTTAGATCAGTAGAATGAATAACTCTGATTTCCCTTTGTTGTTTCATCACCGGTCATTATTTTTGCGATTTTTCTTTCTCTTTTATGTTTTCTTGTCAAACCCATCTTTTTGGATACAGAATTTGTACCAAAGATAAAGGAAAAACAGTAATATTAATACCATTATGACTTGTAAAACCTTTAATAGTTATCTTTATTCCAAAACTGATCTGGTTCATCTATATAATGACTAGATGAATATATTCTCTTTGGACACATCATAAAATGATTTACTGTGTTAATACCATGCTAGTTTATCTTTCACACTTTTAATTGATAATTCCCTTTGGTATGATGATATAGGAATAAAAGCATAACTTTCATTGACATTTTTTTACTTCTTACGCCATCCCTGACTCTTAAGGAGTAAATGAGCCTTCCTCCCTATACAATAAAAAAATGGAAACATGGAAATATGAAAATACAATACAAATCTTCTTAAAGAGGATAGGGTGTCTCATTACGAGCCAACCTGCTATGATCATAAGGATGTAACAAGTGACATTCCATTATGGCCACCACACTAGGGTACTGACCTTCTAGACAGTCAAAACTGTTGGAAGGACAAGAGGTCTCATCACGAGCTGGCCTGATCACTTTGTTATATCCTGGTGAATGTCACTATGATTATCTAGTTACCATGCCAACATAGTGGTCTCTTTATAGCAATAAAAAAAAAAAACCATCTAAATACTAAAAGGAGGACTTTGGCTCATTTTTTGGGTTAAAAAGCCACCCTGTCGAGGCTATGAATGTCTGTTGGCAGTAGTGGATCTACTTGTGGTATTGAAGTGTTATGCTACATTGTCAAATATTATTTATCCTATTATTTCCTATTGATTCATTTCCAAATGTGAATTTACCATTTGAACAACCTTTATAACTCTATTAACTGATATGCATGGTAAACTATACTTTTATATGCATTATATCAATATTGTCCAATCAATTGATACCAACAGTCATTATTATCTATTTCCGGTCATGTTTTCGTGACATTTTTCCACCTAAGGAAATATATCTTCACATAATGATCAATCCTCTATTTTATTCCTTTTACGATCATTTCCCATTTTTGCAGCCTATACTACTCTGACTGTTTTTTGTCGTATTAACACTGCTTTGATTGATTGTCCTTCTGTATTTATGAATCCTCAACATCCTTTCCCTTTTTCCTATGGTTTATGGTCATCGATGCCCTCTTCTAATTGGAGGGGGGAAGATATGCATTATGAGATAACATGCGTAATAATTACCTAATTCTGCCATAACTTGCTGATTTGACAAAATATTATTATCTCATTTATACAAAAGTTTTTCTGATTGAAATATTTGCATGCGGCTTACCTATTGTTGTTCAAAACTAAAACTGTGGATTCAAGAAAATTGCATGCGAAGTAGTGAATTGTTAATAGGAGAACAAGAAGTATGTAGGAACTCTATTCACAGCGAGCCCACACTATTGTAACTAATAGAAGTGGCTCAAGAAACTCACGAACGTGAACAATTATTCAAACATGATGTCTTTGCATGGCTTCCACCATTTGCATCACTTTCAACATTAGCGTAACCTATATCAACTTCAACAAATTCCAGTCCATACATGTCATTCCACATTTTTTTTGGAGGTAAAACTTGAGGTAAAATAGCATAATTTTTTGATTTATTAAAAGTTTAGGAGAATTTCATGAAAATTGATTGAGCATTATTTATCATCATTCAATTCATTCCACATCTTTACCGCTTCCCATTTTTCAAAGACATAGAAGCTTTTAGTTTGGGGGAGTGTTAATTTCATTTATTTATTTATTATGACCATGACATTAGTACTCTTTATTATTCATCAATCTCCTTATTCATTCTCAAAACCTCCCTTATTCCATGTTGTTTTACACGAAGGATAGATTTCAACAATGATTGTAGCAACCACCTCAATTTGTTTTCTAGTATTGCATGAGGGCATGCTAATTCTCCAGTTTGGGGGAGGAATTGCTACACATGATGGATGTTTTCTACTTTCTTTCTCATTAAAGGAATACAATTTCAATTTTATCAGTGTGGAAATTGATTTACATATATCTTTAAAACTATGAGCTAAATTCTTGTGATTTTTGGATGACAAATAGGTACCATTAAAGTACACAAACCAAGAAAATTTGAAGTTAAATTAGTTTGTAAAATTTTAAAAATCATGGACTATCACCTACAACCATTTTGCTTATATCTCATGATATGTGTATCAAAACAATCTAACTTTTGGATTAGAGAAGCATTAATATAATAGAAATCTAATTGCAAAATTTCCGTACAATCTAGTTTGTAGTTTTTGAGAAAATGGTTAATGAAGTTTTTTGTCACTTATATCATATTTCACTACAAATTCATATACATATAGTTAAAAGTCAATGTGAAAATTACTATGCCTTCATCAACATTTCTAAATTTGAACATTCATTATTTGAGGAAGAAGTCATTTGTTCCATCAATTTCATGAGTTGGGATGAACATTTTTGTATTATAGGTTGGTTAATACAGAGGCTTTGGGTTGCATGAGGACATGCAACATATTCAGTTTGGGGGTATATTGAGCCACTAATTTTTCATTATTATTATCACTATTTAACATCTATTTCATCCATTTCTACCATTCTTTATCACATCATTTATCATACATTATCATATAATTCCATTTTATAATTATTTATGATCTCATGGATAAATATTATTTTTTCTCCTTTATTTTTAATAAATTGATGATTATTGTGCATAATTTTACAAATAATGATTTATTAATGAAGTTGTTGTAACATCACTCATGGCTTTAGCCTCCAAGATCTTTTTCAGATTGCAAATATGATTTCCAGCTCATAATCAAATATTCCAACTCATAATTTCACTGGAATAAGAAGTGATGGTTTCGCATTGGATGAGTCAGACAAATTAAGGAGAATCTTGAAAATCTGAGATTTGAGTTTTGTGTAGAACAGATCAACTTAGTTTCATAATGAGAAATTTTCCAAAATTCACTTTGGATTGGGAGAAATGCAAGGTCCTTCGAAGGTGATTTTCCCAGATTTGTTGTTGCAGTCGTTTTCCAAATTCTTCTAATTGCAATACTAAATTCGTCTTGTTCCTACTAAATGTTGATGGAAAGATCTCTCAGATATAATCTTGCTGATCAATTTCTTTTTTACAATCCAAATTTGTAATGGAAATCAGTTTGTAATCAACTTTGTTGTAACCTCCCTTTTCTCTCTGTGTATTTAAATGAAAACAAAGATCAAAGAGGAAGGGGGATAATGGTGAGATAATTAGGAGATAGGAGATGGAAAATTATTAGATAGGATGTAGGAGAGGAGATAAGAAATGAAAGATGGGAGACAAACAATTATTGAATTTGAGGCAAAGTTAAGAGCTTCATTATGATGTAATTATTTCTCTCATATGTTTTAATGAAAGAAGTTATCCATTGAGTTCTACATATATTATTTGTAATCTGATCTGAGTTATTTCTCAAGGCGAAATTGAGCCTTGGGCAGTTGGGCCAACTACCTTGGACGAGGTGTTGCCTTGAAAATCTACAGTAGTTTAATTATGTGCTTGTTTCTTTGAATTTAAATCGTTGTTCTTTAGACTAAATTTCCTTTTATTCAAAGTAATTTGTTGGGTACTGCATTTTCTAGATTTGTTATTTTCTGCGACTTCTAGGTTTCATTTGATTTGTTGCTCTAGATTAGCATTAGAATTTTGTTGGGTGCACTAGCTTAAATTTCCAATTCAGCAAGGTGTGATTTAATTTAGCAATGATTCAAGTTGTGTGATTAGCATAGTTGTTTTTCCTCCCATTTAATTTCTTGTTTTTAAATTAGTTTTATTATTCAAGTCTTACATTTTATTTGATGTTGAATGAGCTTTATAGTATAGGAAAAAATCATATAGAACTAGTGTTAGCCGTTAATATTGTTATTCATATGTTTTTTCGATTTCCTTGAAATGAAAATACACTCCTTGGGTTGATAGTCAATGTCTAGGTTATTAGTTATTTTTATAAAGCAAATAATTTTACCCAACAACAAGGAGCTTCAGGCTTGTAGAAAAATCTATGTAATAGATTAGATTTTTCAATTGATTTAATACAATCAAGAGGGTTTTTCCTTAGTTGGATTCCCCTGATAAATTTTGTGTTCTATGTGTGGTTGTGTTTATATTCATTTGTTTCTTTTTGCAGAATTTTGGTAGAGAAATATTGAGTCTTTTGTAGATCAGTTTGGTCTCCTTAAATGTTATAAGTTTTCAAGGATTTTTTTATATGGTATCAGAGGTAAAATAAATATACAAACTAGGTTCCTTGATCAGATACAAAGTGCATTAAATAAGATATCAATTAGTGTAGGAACTCTACAAGTGCAAGAATCATGTCGGTCTATGGTTTGAGGACAAAGAATGCACTATAAGGGACTTCAAATTCTTGTGCATCGAAGGAAAAAATGGAGGTTTTTCTACATGATAATGGGGTTTTGGAATACATAAAGATTGATATTTCTAAACCTACTACGTGATATCCACGCCAGGTGGCTTAATCGAAGAAGAAGACTTCCAAAACTAGGAGGATGATCCTAGAAGGAGTTAGAGACCATATTCTTCGAATGTTTTCTAGAAAGGATACCCCATTCTAGATGTGGAAGGCCCTTAATGATTTGTTTGAAAGCAATAGTTATGCCAGAGAAAATGCTTTGATAAACAAATTGAGGATTGAAGACAAAGGGTATGATGTAGTATTCAACAATGGGAAGGGAAACCTCAAGCATTTTTCTTCAGGTTAGTTCAAGCACACTGTTGTCATGATCAAGGGACTCTACAAATTGGAGGTAGTTGCATGTGCCTCGATTAGGAGCAAGGAAAGTATTTCTTAGATTAGAGATGTGGTGGTTGAGTGATAGTAGGATAGAGCTCTCAAAATGAAGCCTCAACTAGTATCCCAGTTTTAGGCTAAGCGAGTTGGTAGTTGAGATGACCAATAGGATGATGATGAGGACTAGTTAGGGACTTCCAATATAAGTATATTTCGATCCAAGTGGGAAGATGATTTGGTTAAGGGAGATCATAATATAATTGAGTCTCCTAAAATCAACAAGCAAACACCCAGATACATAAGGTACATGGAGCTTTCTAGTTTAAAGGAAGCAGTTGCAATGACAATGAATTTGGTAGAGATAAATACATATCTAGGTGGACGAGGTTATTCCAAGAAGCCCTTCCTCGATAAGAGGAAGTGTTGAAATTGTAATAAGGAATGGATTGTTTGAATTGTGCCTTAGTCAAATATGCTAATTTGAATTCAATCTCATGGATATTTGATTTAATTATCAGTTAACATGTGTGATGTGGCGTATCATTGAGTTATTGTCAGTGAATTCAAGTTAGATGGGTTTCAATGAATTGTGTACTAGTTGATAGCTAAAATTTAGCTATCTAGTGGAGTTAAAATCTAGTGTCTGTCAATTAACTAATCTCTAGTTCTATAATAGAGGTATTATTGAGTAGTTGACTTTTTGTTAACTCAACTTACTCTTAGTTAACTGTAGCAGTTTCTAAAACTATCCCTAGTATGTCATGTAATTTGAATTTCCTATTGATATTAAATTAACGCACAAATTGTATTTATTATGGTACACGAGTTTTTGTGAGTAGAGCTTAAGAAGAAAGAAGATCAATTCTCTTTGTAATTACGTAAGGAAATAGGATAAATTCCTATTTTCTAGGGGAAAATTTGCACTAGGAGATAGGAGCTCCTAGCAGGCCTTATTTTCCTGAGTGTTGGGAAAGTTTTTGGAAACTTTTTAGCACTACTAGGGGGGATGAATCAGTAGTGTGACTTCTTAATAATTTTTACCAATGAAAAGTTCTCTAATGAATCATGCACATAACCAAGAACAGATCACATAAACCACAAAATAAGCATATACCATGTAGCGACTAAAATGAATAATCATGAAAAAATATAATCAACGCATCAAGGCACAATAACATTATCACACATGAAAGACAATATATCTAGTGGAATACCCTTATATGGAAAAACAAAGCTACCCTTTTTGTCATTTCTCTTCTTTGAATATTTGATTAAGAGAATGATGCCTTTTACATAGATGACTCATTGCCATTAGTAAGGTGACTTGACCTCTTATACAATGAGTTGACTCCCAACATCTAGGAGACTCGATTGTACTCATAAACTGATAACAATATGTTCTCACATGGATCTATACAGTACCATCCATTGAAACCAACCATGATCAACAATCCTCGCCAAACTTGAATTGGAATATCCAACTTTGATTGGATGGTGAAAATGTTCATTTTCTTAAGCTTCAAATCACTACTCAAATATCATGAATTCATTGCTCCTCTACTCTATGCTGACCTCGCATATTAGATTTTTAATCTAGATCCCAAGACTTTTTCTCAACTTTATTCAACTCTACAACACTATTTCCATTAACAAGAATCCATCAACAAATAAAAACACCATAGAAAGTATGCTCTCTACTCAAGAAAATAGTGGCCACAATGGAACCATCAAATGTGGATAAAATAATCACAAACAGCTAAAACACAACTCATTACTCAAACAAAACATTAAAACCTCACTCCAAAATACAATTACTGCATAATCCAATCAACGACATAAAACAAAATTTCTATGTGCCAAGTGCACCATCAACACTCGAAAAACAAATGTGAGATTCATAAAATTGAAGCTATAGCAAACTCTCCATCTCAATCAATAAACTTTGTTCCATATATAATCTCTACTATAGTAGCCTCAATTCTGATCTGAATATTGATATCTTTGCTTTATCAATCTATTCCACTCACTTCCATTTGTACTCATGAACAATCTATCTCTACTCTCAATTAGGTCTAAATCATTCCTCTACTTCTCAACAAACTCTCACTCACATTCTAACTTCATCAAACTCACCCAATTCCAAAATGAAGAACATAAAAAATGTCAGGAGAAATTCACTTTTGGACCGGGATTAGGAGTGCATAAATTTTATGAAATCAATCACTAATAATCACTACTTGTGCACTAAATGAATTCACACCCATTGGAATTATTTTCAAACCAATTTTGACCTTTTTCAATTCATCTAGAAGCCTTCCAATATTTTGAATTCGGATTAATACAGATGTGTGTGATGAATGCAAGGAACTTCTAGCTAAAGGCACAATTGCATTAAAAATAGTTGATCTAGGTTGCAACCATATGTACAGGATTATCTTCATGTGGTTGTAGCCTTTCATCTACATGAAAAAGATTGCATGACTACAGTTAGGGTAGAGGATGGAAGAAAATGAATCAAAACACCTCAGATCTTTCTCAAACTTATCTGCGAGATTGACGAGCTTTTGTAGGACCTCTAGAAGCCAGTGGGAAGCCATTGTCACCTCTACAACACTTTTTCAAATAGCCTATGCATGTCTCCAAAGTGTCATAGTCAAGTTTACCTAAGGGCCAACAAAAAAGGTTTGGCATGACTGCCAAGAATTCCTTCGCTCTCCACAAACACCTCCACAAGTTGTTGGGTGTAGAGCCCAATTATCTTACTAATTTTTCAAAGGTTTTTGCCTCAATCACATTGGATCCCTTTTCCTAATATGGAAATAATGTCACTTGTTTAGTCTCTATCGAGGGGTCCAGGGGGGGGCGAATTCGACTATTATGAGCCCCCACTTTGGCTTGGGTTTGGTGGAAGTGCCCCAAAAGCTAAGAATAGATGAATTTTTTCCTTGTAAAATATTGTAATTTCATAGTCAATCGGAACCATTCATTAGGAGGATGATCTAACGATAGAAGTTATGTTAATTTAAGCATTTTTCCGTAGAAGGAACCCCCTCAGTTTATATGAGGGAATTATATTGCGGTTGTAGATTATTATTCTCAGAGAGAGAGAGAGAGAGAGAGAGAGAGAGAGAGAGGAGGTTGTGTGAGAGTGTAGAGGAAATTACAATGGATCTATTGTAGGTTGCATCTCTTCATTTTCCTAGACAGTATGAAGGGAAGGATTGTTTATTTCTTCGTGGACATAGCCCAAATTGGGTGAACCACATATATCTATGTCTCTCTTTTTTTATGTGTTTCTCTATTTATGTTTCCGTAATATTTTTTGTATTTCAATGCTCTATTAATTAATTTCTAACACAATATGAAACACATCTAAACACACTTTATAGGACCTTTGCAACATCATCATCAAACCAACATAATGTTGCAACAAGCCATCTCCATGAACATAGATGAAGACCTAGTATGCCAACTTAACTTGAGACATCATCTCCATCACATTTAGATCCACATCATCCAAAAATTCCATCATATGACGATCATTATTTTGACATCATAATGTTGAAATCAATGCCAACACAACAAGCTCAATTCCGAATCAACTAACTACAACCGTGCTACAAGGAATGCATCCAAACATTAGTTAGATTACATGGGGTTGGCATCAATGCAAACATGAGCTAGTTTTCATCATGAACCAATGCCAACATCAGCTAGTTGGAACTAGGTGCACCATAATCCCAACAATCTCCTCCTTTGGCATTGATGGAAACCATACACAAACTCTAGACCAACATCCTCTATCACTCCCCCTTTGACATTAATGACAAAGGGTCAACTCCATATGATAAGGAAAAAAGTGTACAAGTATAAACATTGAAGAAACTCACCTCCAAATGGTTGAAAAAATAATGTACATAAAAAATCATCCATGCCTCTCATATCAACAACAAGCAACACATGTAACCAATCAGCATCTAGAGCAACATGTCACACTAAACACCTCTAGAAGTGACAAAAATATACCAAGATAAAGAAACCATACAAGTATAAATGAACATCATCACATAATATGAAATAATATGGATAAACATCCACATGAGGCACCAAAAAACACTCTCCATAGTAGCAACACATGTCAAAAACCACCAACCATATCTAAATGCTCAACAAACTCTATGTTCATAATATGAGGCCAAGAACCCCAACAACCAAAGAATGGTGTGAGGTACACTATGAACACATCCAAGAAGACCATAATTCCAACAATGGATGGATGAAGTAAACAAGAGAAAATAGATTCCCCCCCTAAACACATGTCATCTCCAACATCAACTCCAACATGCAATGAATCACTCTTACTGCAAACAATGCTTCCTGCCACAAATAGAAGCACCATATGGACATAGACTCCACATGACCATGACTGAATAACATATACATGATAAATACATGGATTTAGCAGTTACATAAGACACCTCATACATGAATATAACATGAACTCATGACCCATGACTAGACACCCCGAAGATGAGTACTATACAAGTACATGGCTCCATGAACATTCCATATGAATATATCAATGAAATACATAGTTTCTATAATCATCTCCTATGGAATAATGAAAAAAATATGACATAACATGGTTATTACAACATCATTAGCCCATACACATGGCGGCAAAATAAACTCATGATACTCTTCCAAAACATGCCTTCATCAACAAGACTCAAACAACTAATAACCAGACACAATAGCAAAGTGAAATGCTGAAACAATGGTAAATACATGGTTATGACAAACTACATATAAAAACCTACATATTATTGTTCAATGTGTCATGTCATCTATATACATGATGTGCCAATGAACTCCATATATGCATGGAAGCACAATCTTTTCAACCAACTTGTCAGTGAAAACAAAAGTATATATACGGCTGAAAAATGTACTGGTTTCACTCAAATAACATATTTAAGGAAACTAAGAACAAGTAAGTGAAAAACTATGAGTGAAATGTCAAATAACTCATGTAAATATAATACCATGCATATCTCCCGCTGAGGTCAATATACCTCCAATAGATAGGATGATCCCGTGGACCTGAATGTGCGTGAAGATAAGAAATAATTCATAATATGTTTTTGCAAAAACTTGTACTCATCAAATTACCATACTTCTACCATACGCTCCCCCCAGGTTATGCACCTCTCATGAACTCTTATATCCTATATAAATATGCAGGAGATAATCATGGACTCCAGGAAGGGATCCTCTTTCTCCACATGGTCTTTGGCTACTTACTTTCTTCCTTCACTAGTTTTCTACTAGCCCTTCTTTGTTTTTGCTAATTTTGACGATTTTGAATTGAATAATGGGGAAAAGGAAATATCTTGACATATGACCAAATTTATGACATGTGTAGCACTCCACGTGGCCAAGATATTAAGAAAGGGGATCAAATCTCTTGCTCCTTCTGCTAGATCTATATTTTCATGAAATGTGCTTCATCTCCATTGGTTAGATCTCTAATCTGATTCATTATGGCCAAACAAAACAAATGAATAGAAATAACCATAAAAACCGTGATTACACCTTATGGCCAATCTCCTTCACTATTGATACTACTGTGATCTCTGTTGATTGAAGCTATACATTCTACTCTTGTAGTTGACTGCAACATGCCCAAATTTGTGATAGTTGTAACATTCTACTTTTTGCATAAAACAAATAAAAGGACTTTGGTTCCTTTGAAATTTTATAGATCCGCCAGAATGTTCTCTTGGAGAAAAATATCTTCTAAATTTATGCGCTGCTAGATTTTTTGATTTATTTATTTTTACTTTTTTTATTGGTGGTGGTGATTTTCTTGGTTGATATGTTGTTGATTTCTTTCTTTGTTTCTATTTTTGTTGGCATTATTTTCTACTGATTCTTTTAGTTCTACCTTGGATTTTTTACCTGTATGCAAACTAGACTCTCCCTTTTGAAATCCCAGACTAGATTTATCAAATGGTGATCTCTAGATCTCAAGAAAACTTTGCAAATCCATAGTGCTCTTCTCCATTTTCCCTTGTTTTCTCAAGGAAATCACTTCAGCTTCTAATATTTCACTCATATTCCTTCTCTTTTTACTTGTTCCTCATGCCTTCCTTGACACTTCCTAATTCTTCCAATTTAATCTTTAAGCAAACAATCTCCTCCTTCATCACAAATCTACACTAGTTTTTCTTGATTCTTGCATTCAATCATTAGTATATAAATATCACCTCTAATACCCTTAACATCATTATCATATTCACTAAGCACTTTAATATGATAAAAATTTGAATCATCAAAATTATAACTTCACATAAAATCATTAATATTTATACATTTTGGTTTGGGAATTTCTAATTTCTTCTCATCATCAGCTTAATCATTTGCACTAGGAGGATGAGACTCTTGTGGTTGAGCTTCTTGATTTTGAAGGAAATTCTTCTTATTCTTCTACTTATTCTTCTTTTTGTTGATATTTTTATCATTCTCCTTATTATTATTGGTACTATATCCAAATATGGATTCTAACTTGTTCCACATTTCTTTTGCATATTTCAAACCTACTAGCCTCTTCAAATCATCATCATGAAGATTATTGTAGATTATGCATATATCTTGCATCATGTTGCAACACATTAGGTGCAATCAAGTCCTTGCCACATCCTTCACATATCAGTCTCCAAATATTAGAGCCACATGACAAAAACTAAGATTTAACATTTTTGCTCCATATCTTGAAATTTGTAGTAGTGAGGACAACCATTCCTTGTAAAGTCATTCTAAAAAAAATCAATTTTTTCACCAACAAACACTAGATCTACTCTCCAATGATCACACTGCAACCAAGAGTCTTGCTTTGATACAAATTTTTGGAAACCTTTGAGCACTACTGAGAAGGGGGATTGAATTAGTAGTGTGACTTCTTCACAATTTTTACCAATTAAAACTTCTATGTTGAATCATTCTCATAACCAACAACATATCACATAAACCATAACATAAGCATAAACCATGTAAGAAACTAAAAGGAATAATGATGAAAGAAACAATAATCAACACATCAAGGAACAATCACATCATGAGAGATAATCTATCTAGTTCAAACCCTTCCCTAAGCAAAAAATCCACCCTTGTTGTTGTTGCGCTACTCTAAATATTCTATTAAGCAAATGATGTCTTTTACATAGATGAATGACTCGCATCATTCAAGAGAATTGACATCATATACAATTAGTTGACTCCCATTAGCTAGGACAATCGACTCTACTGATCAACTCAGAAGACTATGCTCTCACACAGTTCTACAGACTACTATCCACTGAAATCCACACGATCAATGATCCTCGCCCAATCCTCATTGGACTATCCAACTTTGATTGGATTGAGAAAATGTTCCTTTTACTAAAGCTTCAAAATCACTCCTCCACTCTCATGAAGTCATTTCTCCTCTACTATATGTGAACCTCATTTCATATATTTTCACACTGGATCCAAAGTATTTTCTCAACTTGATTGAACTCTGCAATATGATCTCCACCAATAAGACACCATCAAAAAATAAAAACACCACAACAAGTATGCTCTCTATTCAAGAAAATAGTGGCCACAATGCAACCATCAAATATGAATAGCATCATCACCAACTACTAAAACACAACTCATACTGAAACAAAACAACAAACCCTCACTCCAAAATATAATTACCGCATAATGCAATCAACAACATAACACACAATGGCTATGTTCCAAGTCCACTAGTAACACCTGCAAAAAAATGTGAGAGTCATAAACTTGAAGCTATACCAAACTTTCCATCTCCATCTACAAACTCTTCTTCATATATAATCTCTGATACATAAACCTCAACTCTTATTTAAATATTGATATCTCTACTTTAGCAATATGCTATGCTCACTTCCATTTAGACTCATGCACAATCTATCACTACTCTCAATTAGGTATGAAGAATTCCTCAACTTCTCAGCAACCTTCTCACTCACATATGAACTTCATCAGACTCACCCATATGTGAAATCAATAATATAAAACATGTATGGTGAAATTCACTTTTGGTATGGGATCAAGAGTGCACAAATTTGACGAAATCAATACTCAATCCTGACTACTAGTGCATTAAATGAATTCAAACCCATTGGAATACTTATCAAAGAAATTATCACCTTTTTCAATTAATCTATAATCATCCCTATATTTCTAAGCCAAACTTTTCTAGGTATGCACGAGGAATTCAAAGAAATTCTAGCTAAAGACACAACCTCATTCACAAGCCTGCATGAGTATGACTAGGGCATAGGATGGGATAAAACCAATCAAAACACCTCAGATTCTTTTCAAAATTCTTCTGGAGCTTGAAAAGCCTTTGTAGGACCTTCAGAAGAAACTGTCACCACTACAACACTTCGGAAAATGACCTAAGCATGTCTCCCAAGTGTCAAAGTCAAGTTTACCTAAGGTTTGATCAACATAATTTGACATGACTGCCAACATTTCCTCCACTATCCACAGACACTTGCACAAGTTGTAACACATATAAACACACCCTGTAACACCTTTGCAACATCATCATCAGACCATCATACTTCTACAACAAGTCATCTCCATGAGCATAGATGAATACTTAATATTCCATCTTAACTAGTGTGTCATCTCAGCAACATGAATGACACTTGAGCCATCATCTCCATCATATGTAGATCTGCATAATCCACTAATTCCATCATTTTTCCATCATGAGTTTTACATCAATGGCAACAGAACAATATCAATGCCAACCCAACTAACCGCAACCATGCTACATGGAAGACATCCAAATATCAACTAAATTACATAAGGTTGACATCAACGCTAACAATAGCTAGATGGAACCATGCACACCATAATTGCAACACAGGTCTTGTAGAGATTTTATCAATATTGTAGGGAGCTCCAAGCTTGAAGAATATTTTATGTAATATATCATATTGCTCAGTTAATTTAATAAAAGCAAGAGGGGTCTTTTCATTTGGGTTCCCCAGATAAATTTTGTGTTCTATGTGTGATTGTGTTTCTGTTCATTATTTTCTTTCTACAAAGTTTTGGTAGAGAAATCTTTTGTCTTCTTTAGATCAATTTTATCTCATTACTAGTTGAAAAGTTTCAAGGATTTTCTACACTTTACCCATTCCAATGGATATGGGATTTGATGATCACAATGTTCCAATCCCAATTTATTGACTAGATCTACTACATTGAAATTTTCCTCTCGTATCAAGTCAGAGAGAGCATCAATATTGGAATTTTTAAATTATATCTTATATGGAAGAGCTTATTCCTTTCGTTCTCTTCTTGTTTCTAAAGGATACTCATATTCACCTCCTTTTGCACCGATGCACAAATGATCTTGTCATCCACAAATGAGTTTCTTTTAACGTAACTAATCAAATCATTGGCCATGATATTCTTACTCTTATATTTTTATTTTCGTTCTTCGACTTCAACTTTGGATGCAACTTACAACACTTCTCATGTTTATGACCATTAATGATGTAGTTTTCTCTACGATTTTTGCATTGTTGTTTTGTGGCTACCATATTTTTACCTTTTCCCTCTTTCCACTACTTCTTCATCTCCATAGAAGCATGTTGGTTCTCCTTCCACTTTGATCCACTTGATTTCTATTCTTCGAGCCTATGTTCTTTAGGTACTATGCCTACACATAAGCCTCACCCATTAATCTAGTTTGAATAACATCACTTGTTCCTATAGATGGCTACGTATACCTACCAAATACTTTAGGAGTACACGTGTGCCCATTTTGGAGGTACCCAACATTATGTGTCCATCTTTCTAAATTCTATGGTTTACTTCTATACACTATACCTCTACTTCTTCCTAAAGTAGTGTGACTATATCCACTAGTCCTCTACATCCTTGATACCATAAAATTGTTACTTTATGAGGGTTTTAATATCCTCTCACTTTTTTAGTATAGGACCTCCCTCCAACCTCAAGGTCTTTTTGTAGATTTCGCACTAGCTTATGGCATGTCCCTCTAATTTTAGTCGAACAAATGAAATCCTTTCTTCTTCCTCTATATAATGGAAAATGAAACAAACATCTAATTTTTGCAACTAGTGATTAAGATTAAGGGAACTAATTTCACCATGGTACAACATGATATTGAATTTCTCTCCCATTTCTAATAGGGACTATCAATGGTTCACGAGACTCAAAATTTGTTGGTTGTTTTCATATTCTTTATTTGGCCCCTTCTATAGTTTGTATAGATATATTTATCTCCCCTCTATTCATTCCTCTATGTTAGAATACTCATCTTCTCTAATTATCCCAATCTTATTAGCTAAGGCCACTATGAGTAGACTCACATTATGGTTTATATCTTTAACACGTCCTTCCTCGCATGAAAACCTCTCGTTTGTGAGATAAGGAAGGTGATTCATATATTCATCAACCATGACTAGAGTTTTATGCATTTTGTATTAACTAATTTGGGTCCCCTACAAATCTAGAAAATGTACCTAAATAAACCTACCCTGATACCAAAATGATCCATAACATGTCGTGGATATTCCATTGGACAATTAATCACAACAAATATAATAAAAGTATACTTAAAATATAAAATCCACAACATAAAGGTTTATTTCTATTTAGATTTCTAAATATCTAAATTATTGTAATGTATGCATGAAAGTTATACATATGTAGAAAATAGAGAAAAATGAAAAAAAAAAATCCAGAAACCGTAATTGACATAATATATTCCTTGGGAAATCTATTCAGGAGAGAACCCAGTTAGAATGTGTGTCCACTTTGTTCTCCTTCTCTAAATATAAAATGGATGTAGTTTCAAAGAAGGCATGTGGCCCATGGATTACTATAGTAAGAAAATACCGTTTGTGTGCTCTATCCCTATCCATATTGGCTACACTTCTAATTTATGGAATAAAATGAACTCTAAAAGAATGGAACCCCTCTCCCTCCTAGTGGCCCAGTTATAACATAGCCAAATAACATAGTAGTGGTTAGGATGGAATCTTTCAACTCTTAACTAGAGTTAAAATATTGAATATTCTAGAATCTTCTTCAACGATCACATGGATAGCCCCTTTTAAATGAATAACCAAGGCTAACATAGCATCTTCATGAATTATGGTGGTAAAAAAGGAAGGTAAACTTCCTAGTGTCATAAGTTTTGCATATGGAATCTGATTGAGGTGATTCTTGTGATATTGTAAAGGTATTTTTTTTTATAATATGGAAATAAGGATGAAACCAAAGGGGAAAATTTACGCACAAAAAAAAACACCATTTGATGCCTCAAAAGTCTCCCATAAGGTTCAGACCCCACTTTTCCAAATTGGTACATGCCCATAAAAATGGTCGTTGATTAGAGTCTAGGAGGTCTAACCAATCACAAACTTGGTTTAGTTAAAATCCTACTTCAATAATACCTAATTATTAATAACAATATTATAAGTTAATTGCATTAAATAGATTGAATCTAACTGGAATATTAGACTTGTGAATGTCATGAAAGCCTCCTAATTCATTACTTAATGAATTTAATGATCATAATGCAAACAGAACATGCATAAGAAAACACAAGACAAATGATGAATCACACAATATGAGAGATCATTAGGTTGGTAAAGAAGTTCATCCAGTGTGGGCTCTGTCTCTAGGTTCTACTCAACTATGTAGCCGTGTCATTAGCTTCTCTTCAATAAGGATGCTCTTCTTTGTTAGTACAAGATGATGAAACCCTCACTCCAAGTGGCAATGTATCTCCTCCAAAGATATTTTCTCCAAAGAACTCTCACTTATAGAGGAAATATATATCCTATAAAGAGATGTTATCCTTTGAATGAACTCTCACTTCAAGTTGAAAACTGGCCCTTTCAGTTCCACCCCATCTTGTTTTGCATGTACAGGCTCACTTTAAATGTCACAATGGCCCTTTCAACATTACACCATCTTGATTTGTATGTATAATCTCACTTCAAGTGTCAAAGTGGTCCTTTCAACACTGAACCATTTTGGTTTGTGTACAAGTTCAAAAAATGAATTCCTTACAACAATCCAGATCTTGTTTCCTTTCTACAACATGCAAAGATCACATAGAATCTGAAAGTGCATAACTTTAAGGGGGAAAATTGAATTTTTTGCACCACACTGTCTCAATTTGCATGTATAGGCTCAAACAAAGAAATCGCTACAATAATTCAAATCTCACTAACTTGCTACAATGTACAAAGACCATACATAATCTGTAAGTATATTTTTCTCCATTTTTACAAATCTTAAAAAGGGAAAATAAAATAGTAAATGAATTTACACTAGTTTCCTTGCCAAAATAATCAATTGAAAACTAAAAACTTAGAAAACACATCACAAGCAGGTCTATCTGATCATTCTGCAAATTTCAACTGTAAACATGACCACCTTCTTTGAAGTACATCTCTATCTTAAAATTTGTGCCAAGCATTAATTCCACATGTGGGCTTTTAAACGTGATCCCCAAATTTGTTGCTTAAAACTTAGTAGAAAAACCACCAGTAGGCCCATCTCATCATTCTACAACTTTTGACTGGAAATGTGACCAACTTCTTAAGAGTGCATTTATGTCTTAAAATCCATGTCAATGCTTAATCAGACATGTGGGATTTTAACGATGAGCCCTTAATTCCACTTCTTAGATACAAATTCTATATACACTAGTGGACTTGTCTCAATGAATTAATGATAAATTGTGAAGAATGACTATAAACACCATATCATTATGTCACTATCACTTCTACACTCCTCTTAGATCCTATACCTCGTACGTTGTTCCACATAGATATAATATTCCCTACAAAGATTCTAGGTGTCTTGAAATCCATGTTCATACTAGCTGCATGATCCTTCTGCTCTTAAATCGTGCCGCATGGTCTATTTCCCAAGTTTACTATGTAGGTCGTCTCTGTGCTCTCCTATAACTAGGTCACCCGGTTAAGTGACATGGTTAAGATTTAAATATTTTTTTACGGGTTTATATAACAAATCCCATGATTGGGCACACCACTTCACATTATGAGTTTAAAATAGTGTGCTTGTTTCATTAATGTTTGGGGGCCTCCCCCATTTGGTTTGTGCTATGTGGTTCCTTTTAATTGTTACAAGAATACTCCATTCTCTTGTTTTTCAATTACGAGGGTCTATTTGATTGATATTCCATTATGTGGTTGTGTGAACCAACATAATTTTGTCTCATGCCCAAATTACATTGACAATCGAGTGCTTTGACAGGGTGGGCCTATATTGGGCCACTTAGCTTCCAACTAGGTTGCCAACAATGCCAATAAGAAGTCACTGAATAGTTGGTTATACTAATGAGATCCTACATGGATGGGTATGCAAGCTTCCATGTGGTGCCTCCTTTATGGTGCCATATGTTGCCTCCTGCATGGAGCAACATGACATTACTATTGTTAATTAAAATTTTCAAATGGTCATGTATTTTGCATATGGGCTCTATTTGACGTTGGAATTGTCTTGTGGAGCTTTTCGACATGATACTATTTCCATTAGATTTTTGAGCACTTTGATTTTTTAGTTTTCCTGTACCCTTCTGATTCATTCCTTCTAACATAAACACTTTTGGTCCCCCAAAATTTACATACATAGATTAAACATTTTTTCTATGATTTCCAATAGAAACCATAACCTTTGTTACTCAATAAAAGGCCTAAAATATCACTATGCTTCATACTTAAGTGATGTTATACAATTCATCGCCTTTACAAAAACAAATTCCCATATATGGGGTTTTCAAAAGAAACATGTCATTTACAACGGTGGTTGCACTCAACTACTTAAAAAGTGTACCCATCTCTTACACAACTAGGTTAATGGGCTTTCTTCCAATAGTTTTGCTTTCCTAAGCAACTTCATGGAGGGATACAATGTGATGTACTTTCTCATTTGTTTGTTCTTTAATGAGGGATGATTTTGTCATAAGTCCTTTCATAAGCTTCTAGTATTTAGTTGGATGTAGCTCTAGATGGATATTCCAATAGGTAGCTATGTAGTGCCCACCATTTTTGCAATAGGAGCATTGGTTTTTCAACATCCATACTTTCCTATTGTTAATTTTCTCTCGATGTTGGGAGGGTTCTTTATGTCATGTCTCCTTCCCGATCGACATAATTTCTTGTAAAAATCCATTATTTTCTACAACTTGGTGGAAGCATGGGTATTCAAACCACATATGCACATGGTTTTCTATGCCATAAAATTTTATTTACATTTCCAATTTCTTATAATAAAAAGGAACGTTGGAATAGCTATACCTTGAATGGTTGTCTTTGTTTCAAATCTTGTGAGGAGAACTTGACATTGCTCCTCCTTTGAAATGATAACCTCCATTTGGAGATGAATTGAAATCACTATCATTGAAATGGTGTAATGTGCTCTTAGTCTGCAAAAATTTAAACTCATTACTTGAAGACACTCTTGCTGCTATGGCTTTGGAGCTTCCTTGATTGGTGGTTGTGGAGAATGATCCATCTTCCTCTTTTTCATATCTTAGTCCTACATATTTAGTTACTTCTACCACTTGGATGGGATTCAAAATTCATTTCCCATTAACTCCAAGTCCTTTTCCTTCATATCCTATTTTCTTCATTAGCTTGAAGCCAATGCATGTAGTGTGCTTTTCAAAATAACCAAAATCATAATCATAATGGTAACATGAAACTAAAGAATCACTGGCACTATTCACCTAATTTGTCAATTATGGATTGGGTGTGGATCCATTTTTAAGACTTGATTAAGCTACCACTTTACCAAGGCCTATTTTATGGTTTTTAACTGAAGCTACAATCTCTTCTTCTCCTCTTTTGCTTCTTGTAGTTGTTTTCTCAACTCAACTTTGTCTGCTTGAATGTTTTGGTTGATTTCCTCAAGTTCTTTGAGCCATGCATTATTCGATGTTCTTCCCATCTCTGATAAAATACCTATAGTTCTTTTCATACTAACTTTCATACCAAAGTGTATATGAGTCTGGGACATGCAACCGATCCCATACTTGGTCTAGTTAAAATCCTCCTTGCACAAGATTCTTAATAGTGATCTTCTAACTTGATTGAATTATTAGGTTTGAATCCAATTGGAATAATAAGCTTGCGAACATGTTGATAGTCTCCTAATTCATCACTTAAAAAATTTAATTATCACAATGCCGAAATAACGTGTATATGTAAACATGAGACAAAAGATCATTCACATAAGATAAGAGATCACCAAGTTGGTAACAAAGGTACGAAACTCTCACTTCAAGTGGACATGTATGTCCTCTAAAGAGACGTTCTCCAAATAACTCTCACTTCAAGTGGAAATGTCTCTCTTACAAATAGATGCTCTCCTTTGACTGAACTCTCACTTAAACCGGAAAAATGGCCATTTCATTACCACACTATCTCGGTTTGCATGTATAAGCTCACTTCTAGTGTCAAAATGGTCCTTTCAACACCACACCATCTTGATTTGTGTGTATAGGCTCACTTCAAGTGTCAAAATGGCCCTATCAACAACACCTTATCTTGGTTAATGTGTACAAAATAAAATATATAATTCCCTACTATAATTCATATATTTTTTCCTTAGTGCAACATACAGAGATCATACAGAGTATGCAAGTACATAACTTCAAGTGGAAAAATGGCATTTTCTATACCGCACCATCTAAGTTTACGTGTACAAGATAAAATAAAGAACTCTTTGCAATAATTCAGATCTTGTTGCCTTGTTGCAACATATCATAAATAATCTACAACTACACATTCTCCATTTTAAAAATCTTGAGAAGGGAAAATCAACAATAAATGAGACTTACATTGGTTTCCATGCCAAAATGCTCAATTGGAATCTTAAAACTCAATAAACACAACACTTACAAGCTATTATTTTCATTCTACAACTTCCAACTATAAACATGACTAGCTTTTAAAAAGTGCATCTCTGTCTCAAAATTCATGCCAAGAATTAATGAAACATGAAAGATTTTAAATGTAAGCCCTCTGATCCACTGCTCAAAACTCAACAAACATGGCACAAATAGATTTGTCTCATTATTCTGCTGATTTTAAATTTAAACATGACCAAATACTAAATAATGTATATATTTCCCTAAATGTATGCTAACAAATAATGACACATGTGCTATTTTAACCATGAACCCTTAG
The DNA here is from genome assembly GCA_000404065.3 of Pinus taeda. NCBI lineage: Eukaryota > Viridiplantae > Streptophyta > Pinopsida > Pinales > Pinaceae > Pinus > Pinus taeda. Next base: position 43,552 of record APFE031397380.1, on the reverse strand, counting down.
ATCCACTCCTCATATCCAAATTTTATTTTTTCGAGTGGACTCATCTCGAAAAATAATTGAGAATGATTATAAACATCATATGATTCTATCATTTCCACTTGTACACTCTTCTGAGATCCTCTACTTAGTAGACCATTCCGCACAGATGGAATATTGCTCACGTGGGCCTCCTCCTCCTCTGAAAACATGCCACATAGACCGCTTCCCCAGACAAGGTATGGCGGTCCTCTCCCTGCTCTCTCATGTCTTAGTTTCCCTATCGAATGACATGGTTAAGGTTTAAATAATTTGTGATGGGGGAATAAACAAAGCTTGTGGCTTAGAGCACTTGTTCACATGTTTCTAGAATAGTTTTTTGGTCGTGGGAGGTCATGGGATCAAGCCCACGGGTCTCCCCCATTTGGTTTGTGTTGCGTGGTTCCATTTGATTGTTACAATGATATGCCATTGGCTTGTTTATTTGTCACGTGGATCCATTTGACTGATATTCCATTGTATGGGGGATAGTTGCATTGTATGGGGGATAGTTGCGTTACCCAAAAAAATTTATCATTCCCAAATTACTCCATCCAATCGAGTGTGGCCACATGGCAGCACCAAATTGGGCAAGTTAACTACCAAATGGACTACAATAATGCAAAAAGGATTTTGATGGATCATTGACTATAGCAACAGGATGCCACATGCACAAGTATAGAGGGTGCCACATAATACCTCCTGGATGGTTCCATATTTTTCCTTCTGCATGGTTTCGTGTGGCACTATCAATGGCCCCCATTTTATTGTTTATTGAAAACATCATATGGCCATATCTTTTTTATACAATCGCAATTCAAACTGTGCTAGAATTATGTCATCAAGCTCTTTGACATGTAGCTATTTATATAATATTGAGCTAAAAAGCTCTTTGACATGTAGCTATTTATATAATATTGAGCTAAAAACTTTGAGATGGTTGAAAAACAATATAATGATCTAATCTAGATCATTGATAAATACTTATGTTATTTGCAGTTTGGTTTCCCTAATGACATGTGAGACACATATAACCTCTCAAGAGACACATATAACCTCTTAAATATTTTGCAATTTTATGAAAATATATTTAAAACTGTAACTTATAAAAAAAATTGCAAAATTATGTCCAATTTCTCTGACTAAATAAAATATTCTCTACTTCTATTATAAAAAAAACATTTTTAGTGAGATCAATTCAAATGATTTAATTTTATTATATAATAATTACATCTTTTAGGTAATGTAAATGTGAGTTGTCTTTAGTGAGACTTTTTGAAATTGCAAGCTTAATGGGTAACCCCTACACATTCTAAGTTCCCTAGGGGTTTTTTAGGGTGCTAAATCCATATGTACAGTCCAAAAACTAGTTCAAATAATACAAATCAATATTTCACCTCAAAATATTTCATCGCATTCCAACACCAGAAAATCTAAAAAGTCGCACTAAAAACAACTCCATATAAATATATTTAAAAATATACAAAACTATTTTTAATTTAATGTAAATAGAAAGTCAATGAAAATAAACGTATTATTAAAAAGCACATTCCTAAAAACATGAATAATTTATCTTTATGTTTAAAATTAAATAAAAATATAATATTTCACGTTATGAAAAACATTAATTTTTCTAATAACAATATTTTTAGTCTATTAATTATTCTTTTCATTTCTATGTTTTTTTATAGGCCATGAAGTAAATGAGGGTGGTGATTTTGAAAGACACATTAACATGATCATTTTGAATTTAATGAAATGTTCCAAGATTAATTTTGAGTAAGGTCGCCAATAGAATCATGAGTGCACAAGAGTGAAAGGTTAATAGGTTTTAAAGGGGCTATTGGTCTACGTCTCATGATCTTATTATATTTTATCTATAACCTCTTTCATATGATTGTACTATTATAATTTCATGTTAATGTTTATGCTATCATAGTTAAGAGTTTATTGAGAAGATTAATTATTTAAGTAATTATTTCCTACCACAAATAATTTTCTCTTATATGAAGCAACTAATTCAAATATTCATATAATCAAGAAGAGTTCATTTAGCAATCTTTATTTTATCATTAAATAAATGGAAGAGTTGGATTATGACATTACTTTTTTCATTATACTTAATTTTCATTTTTCAAAGGGAAACTCAAATTATGAAAGAGATGGCAAACAAAAGTATTTTTTTTAAAAGAAAAATGGAACTTCATTGAGAAAAACTTGTCAAGCTATTGTGTAATCCATGGAGGATTGCAAGAAGTATTCTAAGATTCTATAAGACATAGTAAAAGGTGGATATATATCCTCCTAGATCCCCAATTGTTGTTGGCCATTTTGAGTTGTCTAAAAATCCATAATCTATTTTCAAATAAACTACATATTTCTATAAAAAAAAATATAAAGTGGGAAACAATTGGACTCAAGCTAAAAATACTAAGGAGAATAAAGAGGAATATAATTCCTAATGGGTGGAGAAATAAGAAATGGACTAGTTTTTGTTTTATTTGGATTGTATACTGAGTGAAAAATTCACTAAGGAGAACAAAGAGGAATATAATTCCTAAGGGGTGGAGAAATAGACAATGGACTAGCTTTTGTGTTATGTGGATTGTATACTAAGTGAAAAATTTGGTCCAGTTGTGAGATCAATAAAGAATAATAGTAATTTGTTTTTCAATGATGTTTGAAGTGTTTCCTTGAAGGAAATATGGCATTGGAGACTTCAGCAGTTATTCGTTATACTTACTATCGTATAGCCTAGTATGGGTATAGATTTTCATAAAGGAAAAAACTAGTTTGGGGAGAAAAATGTTTTATAAATTTAAATTAATGTTGGCTTATATGGGCCTGACCCATGTTCGGAAGAATTATTTAGCCAAAAAAATCCCACGGCTACCAGCCCTTTCGGCAAGACTGAGGTCTCACCCGAGGTAGCAGGGGAGGGTGCTGGAACCAGGTTTCCACACCGTTGGGATGTCTAGATGTGCTTTGGAGGTCTCGCGCCCCATTTTGCGACTTCGCACTGCGTTGTATTCGCACAAATCCTAAATATCTCTTACTATCTATTAGCGCACAATCTACAGATCTAATCTACTTGATGAAGTATTGTAACTCAGATCTACTTAGAAGGGTCCTTTAACAAACATTTAACAGAGTTAACCAGTTTGCCTACTTAGAATTCACTTAGATTCGCATATATCTATAACATCAACAAATGCAAGTAGATTAACTAGCTATATCAATCATTTATACAGTCAGATTCGCGATAGCTCACATTGTAACACAGAATTTGCATAAGAAACTTATCTTTATTTCCACTTATCACCAATACATCCAGATCCGCCTTGCGCACTCAGCTGTAGGGGTTCGTGCACATAGTTGTGGACTCTTCCAGGCCTCTGCACACACAATTGCAGAGCCTCTATCGACTACCCAAACCCTCGAATCAGACTTATAGATGCTTTTAGAATGCTTTTCTAAAAAACCCATTACATGACAGATCCAAAACCATACATCAAAACTTAGTTATTCTACCCATAGAGCTTCATTCTATTTATACCTTTTCATGGACCGCGATCCATGGGCAGGCCGACTCAACTTACATTTCTTTACATTATTTTTGGGTGAACTACCCCTTTCACTTTGACTTATTACAACTCACACTCTACGCATCCCGCAGAGTCTTTACCCTGTTTTTAGCCAAAATTGCGGGCTTTGCGCCCCATGACCATTGCGCGGGGCTTCCGCTACCCAACAGTCCCCTAAAACAATCATCGTGACTTGTCCCGAGTCACTCAACTAGTTCGGCAAATTTTGTATGGAAATCGATGAGCATCTTCTGTGCATTGCTTGTGCTAATAACAAACTCCTCTGTCATTCGTTGCATCCATTCCATGTGTGTTGTCAACACCTCGGTCCCTATCTCTGTTGTCTCCATAGTGGCATATCCAACCTGCATGTGGACTACCTTGCATTCTATGGTGGTTGAAGCCGCAAATGCCTCATCCAGCCTCGACCCGAGGTGGGCTTTAACCACTGCTTCCTTTTTTCTGGTGGCATCTGCTTGGCATTTCAGGTCCTTTGCCTCCCGCATCTTAGCGAAGCGTTGTGTAATAGTAATGGTCTGTGTGGTTCGACTGAGCTGATTGTAAGCTTGCTAGAGCTCCCGGGCCTTGGTTTCCAATCGGTGAAGCGTTGGATCCTCCTGAATGGTGGAGAGAGTAACAATTGACTAAGTTAGTAGCTTGGTACATTTCACCATTGAACGTGTGAGCATCGCACACCCCATCATAATAGTGTTCATGCATTGTTCTAGGATCTTTGGTGGCATCGGTGGTGGGACCTGTAGTTTTAAGTCCACGATCTACGAGCTGAGCTCTAGCTGGATCCGTGCGGCCTCCTCCTTTCCATTTCAGAACCAAGTAGCCAATTTATGAATTTGTGTCTCAAAGGCATGTCCTCTGCAATTTTTATCTCTTGGACACTCGAGTAGGCTTCCATTGCTAACTTCTCCACCTGGTGCTTTTGTGTGACTGCTTCGTCGTGTTGGAGGCACAACACTTCAATGTTAATTTTCTGCTCTTGGAGTACTTGTTCGACGCGGTCGGCCCTAGCACGGAGCTCGATTGTGGTGCTGTCGTGGAGCTGTTGTAGATTTTTGCGTGGTATAGAAGCCGTGTTTAGCCCCAGCCCTGTAAGTTGTCTTGGCATAGCTTGGTCCTTCGTATTTGTGGTGCTCAATGCCCCTATTGGAATCAGGATGGAATGAGCCATTTTGGCTTTGAACAATGGTTCCACATCTGTCATACCAGAAACTCCCAGTGTAGCGTTGGTGCCTATCGATGCGATTCTTTTTTCAATTTCTTGTAGTTGCGTACGGAGTTCCCCCAACACAATCTTGTGTTTTGACATGGCCTCATTGACTGCATCTCGAGTGGCATCTCGAACGGTGTTTTCGATGTCAGTTAGGTCCCCTTCAGTTAAAGTGGTCACACCATTGTCTATTTTACAAGCCTTTGCCTCCTTTCGTGGCTTCAGCCGCTCCGATGTCACTGGCTGCTTCAAAGGTGAATCCTGTCTGTTGCTGGTGCTTCGTCTGTAGCTATCTTAGTGGGTGCTTTCTGACTGCTCTTGTTCATTGTCAATGTAGCCCCTCCTGGTGGTGTCTTTCCTGCTGTCGCCAGTGCCACCTCTCGCGCTGCTTGAGCTTCTACTGCGAAGTGTTCATTGCGCTTTTGATGTGTGGTGTGATTAGCTTCCTCCTTTTTCTACTTGATAGCGGCCTCGTTGTGCCCTACCACCTCCGGTTCGTGCCATGCAGGTGTCCAGGTATACACAATCCCATTGACAACATTGTCAATGGCAATAAATTAGAGTTATGTCCATGTCTGGGCCGGGTCCTTACGTGCCCTGACGTAGATATGATGCATGTCTGTTGTAAATTCAATAATATGCTTCATGCTTTCATTGACCCCGTTGGATAGGTGGGGTAACTTATTAATCCACTGACGTACATTCACATCCATTAGTATCCAAAAGATTTTGATGTTGAAAATTCATCTCACGTCCCTTGTCGCTCAGAGGGAAGCATATTAAGCAGCTTCCAGCCATTCGGAGTCCAAGACAAGGAATTGGCTTTCTTCGGGTAAGTCAATGGCGACCAGCATGATGGATAGGAGCAACCATGCATAATGGAAAGTCTTGCCCTCCTCCTGCACTTCACGGCAATTGGTCAGAAATTCTTCACAAGGGAACTATGACCAATTGAACTGTACGTGGGCTACGCATTCCTCAACGAGTGCAACAACTACTGTTACAACCTCAGTGCCATGGCATTCCCTTATTACTTTCCTTGCCAGCAACTGAGTGGTGACGCAAACTGTGTTATCTGACATACTATCAATGATGTACCCTCACTGCTCCTTCACGAGATGATACTTCTTTTTCAATCACCCTATCATCGCAACATCGTTACTTCTATCAATAATTTCCCAAGGGTCTCTTCCATCATAGGGAAGCTGCAAAACCTAATGAACCAGTTCAGAGGTGATATGGACGGGTTTGCCGACCCATAATATTTCCTCATGAACTAAACAGAGCAACTTCTTTATGACCAACATGGTGATAGGAGGCTAGAGGAAGTGAGGAATAGACAAGAGACAGAGCAACCCAGCTTTGTCTACCTTTCGCATCCATTCCTTTGGCTGTAGTGTTGTCACAATCCCTTTTACACTATACTCCACCAATGCATTTGTCATAATCTTCGATTTTGATTGTTGCAACACGACCAACCACTGATTTTTCTACTGGGACTACTTTTGGTAGAGACGGGGTAATGATTACAGTGTCAACTTCACCTAGGTTTGCAGGTACCTTCACCTTCCCCTTGCTTGGAGGCACATACCTGGGTCATCGCATGGGTCGTATGCGGTCCTCCTCAGGGTTAACTTCTTCGACATATGTGGGAGACTCTTTTTATTCCTCGTTGTTGTGAATTGTAACAGTTTTACCCTTTTCCTCCATTGTCAACTTGCCAAAGTGCAGGTGTCACATCAACCTTCTTACTGATTCTTGAACATGAGGGTCCTTCCTGGTCCTCGGTGTCCGGGGTGATTTAGGGAGCTCGACTGCTTGCAGCAAAGCTTGTTGTGGACTATCAGTGGTATGATTTTTCGCTTTGAGGATTGCTTCTCGGTAGTGCTTCGACAATGCCTGAAACCACAAACTTCCTTCAAATTGCTTGTCACTCATCTTGTGCTTGTTTCTAACCCAGAGTGGCTTTCTTACAGAATGGGAAGATGTGACGGTGTGACTCTTACTATGATTATATATGATTTCAAATTTAAAATCGGTTGGTTTCCCTTGCGGCAGCTCATAAATGTGATTTTAGCAGTTATTCTTTTGCCTTAATTGTCTGTTGCTTGCTCCAATGTGCTTGAAATGGGCCATCATATCATGAACAGTGCCTGCAATGGTCACTTTCCATCTTTCCTTCGCGGAAGTGAATCCCTAGGGCTGTGAGTGTCGTTTTTGTATCTATGTTGTGGCCATATCACATAGCCTTGCAGCAGCCTAGTTTATAATCTCGCACCCTCTTCCAACTACATGAGGCACTGGGACTGGTCCTCCTTTGGATAGTCAGGTGGGCGAACCCCTCGTGCCAGACATTTGTTTCCTGACTAGCCTGGGCTACGAGCACGTTCTGCGTTCCCTTGATTCTGCTAATGGATTGCAGTGTGGGTGGTCTTGTCCTTTCTGGTGCAAGCGCAACCATGCTAGTGGGGTCGCTGCTTGTGGCAGGGTAGGAGAGCCAACCATGTCCATTTCTTTTGTTAATCCCTTCGCATAATCCATGTAGGTGGCTTCTAATTGCAACTTGTCAATTGATTTATCTAGCTTCGCACTCTGTGCACAGAGTCTGGCCCCTTTTTCTTCTAACTTACTCAGTTGCATCTTACAATGCAAAATGGCTGCCTAGAGCTACTAAATTATTTCGTGGATGTTGTCACTGGTAGGGTGAATTGTCTCTATGCCAGTTTGTTTGGTTGTAGAGAGAATTCCCTGCCTGGTTGTGCGACCCTTCATTTTGATCAAGATCCGGTTGAATTGATGGCCGCCTGATGTGCACCCATACCCGTCATCATTGAAAAATGACTTTTCTATACCAACTTGGTGGCCGTGTATGTCCTCCAATGCATACCTGGAACTGCTTCCTACATTTAAGTTTCTGCGACCCCCCTTCAGGTGCGCGTAACACGTCTTCCGACACATTATGCTACTCTTGTGCTGCATATAAAGTGCCTAGATGGCCGAGATGACCTTCATCTATTGCGTTGCCCTCTACTGGCTGATGTCTTCCTTTGGTGGTTACGCATTGCAATGACCAAATCATATTGCAGTTAAGCGTTGTAACTTCCTGCAACCGATTATACCATCGTTCAGTCTCCTCATCGAAATCCATTGTACAGGTGCCGTTGCATTCCCACAAGATTCTTCCACCATCTATGGAATGCACCTGAACTTGGTCCTGTGCAGTTATCTGATAAATGTAATTGAGTTTGTCGTCACTGTCCTCATCGCACACCGGTTCGGTGTAGCATTCTCCTTCCGCTGGGTCCAACGGAACTACTACTCGTAGTGACTTCATTTCGAACGTCATTTTCTTCCTTTTTAAGTTAATGATCCCTTTCATGTCAGTTGCCCAATCAATTCTGAGCAATTCAGGGTAAGGGTTACTGTCATCAACAATCTCTATGACTTTGAAATCAGTGTGTGTACTTACATGGTCGATATCCACGGTCACTACTTGCAGTCGACCCATTGGTAAGATCTTCTATTGGTTGGCCATTCATAGCTTAAATGGGGACCATTGCAGTGTAGGCTTGCCCATGCGCTCCCATGTTTGTTTAGGTATTACGTTCACATTTGAGCCTATGTCTAGGATGACCTAATTCATTTCATATTCCCCGATTTGCGCTGTTAGTCTCATTTCCTGTCCGGTGCGCAGAGCATGTCTTCCTATTTTTCGAACTACATGTGGCTCATCTAATCCAACGCACCTAGTGATAAGCTCTTGTAACCCTCGAATGGCTTTACTATCGTGCAGTAGTTTCATGCAGGTTTCGAGAAAAGTAGTAATCATGGAGGCATATAATCCCGACCCCATTTGATCCCTCCTACCCAGAGTAGAAGCTTCAGCGAAGCTCTGCTGAGCTTCCCTCAGCATCTTCCACTATTCCAACTCAGAGTCATGTTCCTTTGTAGGTGTGTCATGCCTCTTTCCACCTTCTGCATACTCTTCTTGCGGATTACCTCCTATAGTTGCGCCGCTCCTTAGTACCATATTTAAAATAGGATCCTCTTCGCGAGGTTTTTCTTGCATCATCTGGATATTCTGGGTTGGTGAAGATTGTGCCACTTCCTTTTCGTGCATTTGGGAAATTAAGGTCAGACAGTCTATCATTTCATGATCAAACTGCTTGCAGTAGGGGCACGAAGTCCTGGTCAGGTTAGTGCAATCACGAGCGTAGTGTCCTAACCCTCCATAACTATAACAGATCAGTTGTCTGTGGCCCCACCTAGGCCCCATTCCTCTTCCTCGGTCATGTCCTTGAAAACCTCCTTGCACTTCAGTTTACATTCGGTAAGTCAGGGTTCTTTCCATCATTATGTCATAACTTCGACATGTTCACTCATCGTGTCCCACCGATTGACAAAAATTGCAATACAACTGTTGTGGGGTCTGGGTATACTTTTGCGATTGTTGGTAGTTATATATTGCATGTTTCCCACCCACTTGACAAATCACACACCAGAGTGCATGTGTGGCACTTGGTCCTACTTGTACCTCCACTTTCAATGGCATTAGGCCTCCCCCCGCCAGATAGTTCATGAAGACAGAGCAATGGTCCTTATCGTGTGCTTGGCTCTTGCATTTAATACAGCCTACCTCCACCCGTACCTCTAGTCGGGACACTCTTTCTTGTTTGAAGCTTTGCATTTCTAAACTCAAGTTTTGAAGCTGCACGTGAATTTGCTGAACTCCCAATGCTAGGTCCAGTATGGCGGTCTCGTGTAACCTCATTGCTGTCTCCAGTGCCTCGACTTGGGTTGAGATCTTTTGTTGTGAAAAATTTGTCCTTAGATGTGGTGTCAATGATGCCACAAACCACGCGCAATGTTGTGCATCAGTCAAGGTCATGTCAGCTTCGCGAATAGTGCTCTTTAACCTTTGTACAAGTCCCACGGAGATTCGCCAGGCAACATTGCGATCTCCTTGAACCCAACAACCAACTGGGTTTCTAATTTTTGTTGACCAAATTCTTTATTTAGTGCATCCTGGATTGCCACTATTCCCCCATTTGGATGGTCGGTCAAGTATTTTATGTAGCACGTCAGCGCACAGTCCTGTAGTGCACGAACTAAGGTGGCCTTTTGATGTTCTCATCTATAATGCCTTAGGTGTCCCATACAACTTGTATCACAAACTAGAATCGTACTGTTTCTTCATTCCCCACACCCTTAAATACTGGCAGTTTGATTGCACTTACCATCCCGACTTTCGGTGGAGGTGGTGGGGGAGGAGTTTGTGTGGGCGGATTTGATGTAGGTGAGGCGGGTGGTGGGGTGGATGGAGGTGGTATCAGTGGGAAGCGCTCCCTGATCAACCGAGCTAGACTTCATGGTGAGAACCTCTCAAGCTCCTCCTCGCTTTCCTGGGAAATGGATGTTAAAGGACTATTCTCTCCCATTCCACGGTAACCTCTTCCACTCCACATTACTCCAGACATCAATAAACACGCATAATTTGTTTTTCACAGAACAACATCTTAATCCAAGTATTCAATGATTTAATATACCTATGTCGAGGTCCTTGAAGAAATTGCCTTTTTTCTTTGCTATAGCTCACAGTTGTATCTATCACGAACTCAGTGATAAATCCACCTATTACCCGATCTAGCCAATGATCTACTGCATGCACAATTTTATCTTATGTGGCTTCTAGCTTGCGCACTAGTTTCGGGGTCCACACAATAGGCTGGTCCAATTTGCACCTTCCCACGCTGTCAGCTAGCCTTGCAATCCACTCGTATAGCTCTACTAGGAATGATGCAAGGAAGATTTCATGAATGTCTGTGAATATATATCGGTCTAGCCAATCTTCCTCTGATGCTCGCGGGTTTCTGTTTTCTTGAACTACAAACTCGTGGAGTTTAAGATCCCACCACTCTTCAATCTCTTTCTTTGTAGGGTTCCAGTATTCTCACATCAGACACCCCTTAGGCAGATCCTGGTCCCAGCAATGGAACCATTTGTTGGCCTATATGGGCCTGACCCAGGTTTGGAAGATTTATTTAGCCAAACAAATCCTACAGCTACTGGCCCTTTCGGTAATAGCCCATGAAGAACGGACTAAGGTCTTACCCGAGGTAGCAGGGGAGGGCGTTGGAACCAGGTTTCCGCACCCTTGGGATGTCTAGATGTGGTTTGGAGGTCTCGCACCCCATTTTGCAACTTCGCGTTGTGTTGTATTTGCCTAGATCCTGAATATCGCTTACTGTCTATTAGCGCATAGTCTACAGATCTAATCTACTTGATGAAGTATTATAGCTCAGATCTACTTAGAAGGGTCTTTTAGCAAACATTTAACAGAGTTAACCATTTCACGTACTTAGAATTCACTTAGATTCACATATATCTATAACATCAACATATGCACATAGATTAACCAGTTATATCAATCAATCATACAGTCAGATTCATGATAGCTCAGATTGTAACATAGAATTTGTAGAAGAAACTTATCTTTATTTCCACTTATCACCAATACATCTAGATGCACCCTACATACTCAGCTACAGGGGTCTGCACACACGGCTACAGACTCTTCCGGGCCTCTTCACACATAGCTGCAAAGCCTCTATCCACTACCCAAACCCTCAACTCGGACTTACAGAAGCTTTCAAAATCCTTTTCTTGAAAACACATTACATGACAGATCCAAAACCATACAACAAAACTTAGCTATTCTACCCATAGAGCTTCGCTCTATTTATACCTTTCCATGGACCACAATCCATGGGCGAGCCGACTCAAATTACATTTCTTTACATTATTTTTGGGCGGACTACCCCTTTCACTTTGACTTATTACAACTCGCGCTTTGCGCATCCCATGGAGTCTTTAGCCTATTTTTACCGAAAATTGTGGGCTTCACCCCATGAGCATTGCGCGGGGCTTTCGCTACCCAACAATTAATGATTTGTAAACTAATACAAATACTCCATTGGATAGTTTATCCAACAAATTTCATTTGTAAACTACTATGAATACTCCACTCAATAGTTCATCACAACAAACTACATAAAATAATACTTCAATATTCGAAATCTATGCTATGAGAGTTTATTTATGTTCATATATTTGGATCTATAAATTATTGTTTATTACTTATGAATGTGAGCTATAATTATGTAAAAAATAGATAATAGAAAAATAAAAACTCAAAACCACAATTGGGACAAGAATATCTTGAGAAAACCCATTTGCGAAAAAAACCCAGTTTTAAGGTAAGGGTGATCTGCTCTATTTCTTTGCATAGAAAATAGATACAAGTACAGATAATTAAGGCCTATGGCTCGTGGGCTACTACAATGCAAAAATATAGTTTGTATTCTCTGTCTGTATACCTTTTTAAAATGTTTCTCATTTATGGAACAAGATGCACTAGAAAATAAATAAGCCCCTTTTCCTTTCAGTGACCTAGTTATATCATAGCTGAATAACAGACTAGTGGTTAGGTTTGACTGCTTCACTCTTAGCTAAACTTATAGTATGGACTCCTGTAGATTTTCCTTTATCATGATCACCACATGATCACATGGCTAAACCCTTTTCCATCAATACTTGGTAATCACATGACATCCTCTTGAATTATTGTAGTTTAAATAGGAATGTCAACTCCCAAGTGGCATAATGTTTTCATATGGACTTTATTAAGGTGTATCTTGCACCGTTGGAAAGGTGTTTGTGAGTAAAATATGAAAAAAGGTGCAAAACTAAAGTAGAAATGTTTTGTCCTCCATAAAATATTGTTTCGTGCCTCAAACTTCTCCAAACGATTTTGAGACCCTAATTTTCAAAACTAGTTATCGTTAATAAAAATGGTTGTGCAAATTTATTTCTCGACTATAATCAATATGGATGAAAGCAATATAATTGTCCACTCTAAATTACTAGAATTTTTATGTCTTTTATAAACATAATTTTTATTAACATAAGTTTCATAAACTTACTTTTAGAATATGAAATTTAATGGATTGCGTGATTTATTTTATTAATCATATATACTTATTCAAAGATTTGGTTAAAAAGTAGATTTGATTAAAAAATAAATATATCTTATTTTATAATTGGATATTGAGATGAAGATAAATAGGGGTGAGCTAAATGGAAATAAAAAGATGTTTATTTAAATACAAACTAGTAATTTCTTGTGCATCCACTCATTGAGTTAAATTGAAATGTATCTAAGAACATCTAAGAGCAAACATAGGAGTGGAGGTTGGTTGTGATAAATAATTTATGTTTTTTTATTTAAAATAAAGAATTATTTGTACATGGATTATGCATAGGTGGGTGAATTATATGAATATAGTATATTGAATGGATAAATTGCATGAGCCTTAAAGGTTATATAAGAAAATACGACTAGACATTGAGAGTCCACTTCTTTCCCTCTAATATTGGGTGGATGCCATAATGATAATAATTTTCTTAGTGACATGGTGTTGAGTTCCTTGTAAATATTGTTTATACTTAAATTGTGTAGTCCCATTTTGGAGATGGTAAAGTATTAAAGTAGGCAGAAAATTATATATATATATATATATATATATATATATAAAGCATAAAAGGATAGTTTGAAATAAGGAATGATCAAGTGAATATCTTTTACATCTTTCTCTAAACAGATATCTCAATCTAAACTTTGTAGAAGTAATTTCATTTCACTCTATAAATTGGAATTGATATTTATTGCTTTCATCTATAAAAAAATCTAAGAAAATATCCAATTACTTTAACATTGAATTCAATGTTTTGAACGTTCAGCATATGCTTTAGGGTCAATAAAACATCTATACAAATCTTAAGGTTATTGTTTACCAATGGAAAAATATGGAAGAAAAATCTATAACCATTTATTTAAGTGAATAAAAATGATCATTCCCTATAGAAGCTATAGTTATAATTGAATACTAGTTACAGTACAAAACCTATGGTATCATCAATATAATTTCTAGTTTCAATCAAGAAACCCATGTGCATGTCCCATAGGTGCAAATTTAACCTTTTCAATGAAAATGTGTTGGATTTTTCTATCATTTTTATTTTTATTTAGTAGTCAATAATGAAATATGATTTATAATGTTAGTGTCCTCATATAAGCTATGTTTCAAGTATCTTTTCACCAAATTGATTTTTCCTATTTGAATTTTATAAAGTTCACCATGATTCCAAACTAGTGAGTCATTAATTTGTACTCATGAAACATGATGTTTTTAAACTCTTTGTATTGATCAAACATGACGTTTTTAAACTATTATAATTTGAAGAATGAATTAATAGTAATACCCTTCAATATGAAACAACAAAATAATCATTTCTATGTTTTTAAACTATTATAATTTGAAGAATGAATTAATAATAATACCCCTTCAATATGAAACAACAAAATAATAATTTCTACTAGTGAGTGCACAATGAAAGGGCATCAAATGAACTTTTGTTATTGGTGAGTGCATAGTGAAAGGGTATGAAATGAACTTTTGTTATGGGTGAGTGCATAATAAAAAGGCATCAAATGAACTTTTGTTTGTATCAAAGATATGACTAAAATGTGAAATTGGTTTATCGTTATTAGCTTTATTGTTTAGCTTTTGTTATTAATAATTTCAAGATGTATGGACAACATAGTAGATAAGGCCATGGTGAGATGAAAGAGTTATTTCATTTGTTAGCTTTTTTATTATTTAAGAAAATCATGTTTCATAAAAAGTGTATTCTTACCTCGATGAAGGGATTGTTAGTGGCTTATTGGAAAAATTGTAAAATTTTCATACAGATAAATAGAAAACCACTAAATGAGCTACAAAAACCGTCATTGTAAATTAAAAATTTATAGTATCAAAGTATGCATTAAATAGCTTGAATTTCAAGATGTCATATTCTTGCTTATTAGAATACATTGAAATGTCTTAAGATTTATGAAACTAAATATATGGTTCCATCCATTATTAAATATTTCCTATGTTTATATATACAATGAATTATTTCTTATATACATAATTCTATAAACTATAGAATATACACATACATTCCACATTATTGTGCACCATGTGTTTTTATTAAGTTAATTTACATTATTGTAAACCGTATGTTTTTATTAAGTTAATCTTTTGTGCTAGAATTACATATTGACCATTTACATTGATTTTCACTTATTAATACTAGTGAGTTCTTTTAAGGATTAATATGCATAGTTATACACAAACATATAGATATGTATATAGATGAAAATCATTAAACTAAATTATAAAGGTGATGATAGTATATTAAAAAAATTGTAAATGAGTAGGTGAAAATGATCTTTTAGATAATGACAACATTTAAATTTAAAAATAAAAAATCAACTTATCTACGTATAATTTAATTATGACACATCTTTTTATTTCTTTGGTGTCATTGCACGACAAGAAATAACTTCCAACAGAAATAGGCATTATGGCATCATGGACAATGGAAAAATTGATATGATATACCTTCTTTATCCTTATTATATCTGCCCAAGGCAAGGCATATAGAGATCGATAAATCACTGACGGCCTATTAGTTCTCGTTGACCTTACCCTTATTTACAATTTAAACAAAGTTTCAGGCGAGCATTTATTTCTGAATTATTTAAAATTCGTTTTTCGCATGTTTGATTGGATAAGAAAAATGGACCTTTTAGTGCCGAAAATTTTCCGTAATAAAGTTAACCAAAGTTTGCTGACACTTTATTGCAGCTAGTTTTTGTATAATTAAGATTTAACCAAAGTTTGACGCGAAACTTTCTCTATGTACAATTCAACCAAATATTATTACACAGACTTTTTCTATGCTTAGAATTTATCCAAAGTTTGCCAAGACTTTTTTCATATTATGATTGCCGTCTTTCCACATCTGACCTGTCGTTGTAGACATGAAAATAGACACCACATGTTCCTTTGCAGTTGTTGGCATGTCTGTGTCACATTGTATATAGTCATGCATGTTTCCTTGCAGTTGTTCGCATGTTTGTGTCACATTGTATATAGTGATGCATACCTAGGTTAAATGCATACCTGAAACAAGTAATATATTTTAATTCCGGAAAAAGACCCAAAAAAAATAAGCAAACAATCCTAATTTCATCAATGTAGTAGCTGTGGCCAGATCTGGGTCTGTGAAAAGGCTGGAGCACCTGTGGTTTGGGTATGTGAAAAGGCTGGGGAACCTGTGGTTGGAGCGGCTGTGGCTAATCTGGGTCTGTGAAAAGGCTGGAGTAGGAGAGACAAAGGAATCGACTACCTCGCATCAATGCAGGACAGGGCAGAGGCTGTGAACATGTCGAACCTATTCCCATCTCTGAATAATGGTTGTAAATGAGATTTTCGTTTCTGTAGAAAATACTAGATAGATTAACATGCTAATAATTTTATTAGACTTCGATACATTGAAATCCCTATCAGCTACATCGGTTTTCTCTTGCATCCAATAAAGATAACAAACTATATAATATAATAAATATTATATATATATTATATAATATAGGACAATGAAGTTATTAACCTACTTGAATTGACAAGAATTCACTTCGGATGCTTAGCCAACCTCGCCGCTGTTGAAGAGTCCACTGTCACTAAATGCATCATAGGCAAAGTCATCAATGCCTTCCTATGCAAGGCTTCTCTTGCTCTGCTGTTGGTTCATGTGCAAGGCTTCTCTTCCTCTGTTGTTGGTTCCTGTACTAGCAGGTTTTAGTGAGGAAACTAAAGATAAGAGCCATATACACTAACCTGCGCGATGATGCCATGTTGTTGCTGAAACATTCGGTACCAATTTGAAGAAATACTAAGTTCACAGACATTCAAGCATTCAAAATTATTTGCCAGATGCTCTCATAGTCTACCTCTTTCTTTATTGCTGGTTGTTGAGCTACCTCTGTCTTTATGCTGAGCTAGAAAGTTCCATTCTTATGAGATCAACTTCAACCTCTCCATCGTCCAGAAGCATTAGGTAGGCACACTGAGTGAGGAAGTAGAGAAGGTGAAAGGCTCTGATGACTGGGCGTGGTTGTCTACCGCTTGGAGGATATATCCAAGCAACCACTGGAACAATTGCATGGGTGAAAATATTGCATGGATTATGGTATTTTTTACATAATATTTTTTATTTTGTTGGACGATGGTTTAGAAAACATTTATGAATTTTAAATTTTTAGCTGGCATGATAGCTTAAAAAAACATTTAAACTTTAAGCAAAGCATCATAAAATTTAAATACAACTGTAAAAAAAATTGATTTCACATTTTAAAACTATGATGAATGACATGCATGGTTAAATATTGAATTGTTTGAATGGCTTTCTATATCAAACACAATTCAAAGAAAATTGGGTGGATGTAAAAAGAAATGGACCACAGGAAATTGATACCCAAGACAAAATTGTACTTTAATACAACTGTAAAAATTGATTTTACATTTTAAAACAATTATGAAGGGCATACGTTGTTAAACATCGAATTGTTTGAATGGCCTCCAATATCAAAGACAATTCGAACAAAATTGGGTTGATGAAGAAAGAAATGGACCACCGTAAATTGATAGCCAAGACAAAGCTATTCAGAAATTCTGAAAGTAATGGGGAACTCTTTCATCAGATCGTCTTCTGGAAAAGTAGAAAAGTCAAAATATGTGGCAAATTAGAGGAAATTTCATATGTGGGGGAAGGGCGCATCATCTTATGGAAATGTGGAAAAGTCGAAATATATGGCAAATTAGATGAAATTTCACACGTGGAAGAAGGGCACATAAGAAGTAACATGGCGAGGAACAAAGTAGGTATTTAGGTATTTCACATGATAGATTTATTCATAGCTATACCTTTATTTCGGCATCACACCTGACTCCTTAACCGTAATATTTGACGAGTCCAATAGTTTGTTTGATATCCTATTTATCTCGTCCAGATACAGATGCAATACCTACGTCCCTAGTTCCAGATATAGAGGCAGCAAGAGCTTAAGCACCAGAAAGGTGAATCATATAATAATAAGTATATGATGCAGTTAAGAAACTTGAAAATGAATAAGTGACTAGTGCATACCTCCCAAACCACACGGATATCGTGGGTTCCTAAAAGGAAATAAGGCACGGAGCGGTGAAGTAGTTGAATTCTTCCATGCAGTATCTAAAGGGACTAGAATGTTGTAAGTGCTTACCACCAACTTCCGTTGATTTTCAGCCAGTACTGAACCCAATCCATTAGCCGTAGCATTAGGTTTTAGAGGTTCTAGAAATCACTAACCCTAGACATTGCTCGCAAAACTTAAATCTAAATCTAATCCGACTTAAATCTAAATCAATAGGCATTTCTTTTATGAGTAGGTATGCCACTGCCACACAGTCTTGTTAAAAGTAGGGTTCGTTGCCTTAAATTTTTCTAAATGAAAAGTGAACCTAATTAAAGTTCAACAAAATAAGATCGTTTACTAAAACCCAACTTTTTTTCTATTTCCTATGATATTATTTGGCCTTATACTAGTTACGGTAAACCAACCTTTCAATGTGGTAAACCAACCTTTCAATGTTTGAATGTGAGGTCTACATTCTATTTTCTTTAGATAATTCAACATAGTTTCAAAATCTTCATTATTTGAAGAACTAGTGATTATCATTGTACCACATAACACATTTTTAAGGTTATTAAAAGTAAGCATTGTTGGCATAATCAATGCACCATAAGCATATCAAATTACCCTACATGATAAGAGTGTTTAGGAACGTCATCAAATATCTCACTTATAACTAGAAAAACTCATTGAGGTCATTATAAACATAAAGAAAACGAATCATTGGTCCATAGAATTCATGCACCATCAGTCCATATTATATAGTCACCTAATAGGTATCAAAACACTATAATATAAAAGCCTTTAAGCGTGGGGAATTCATCGAACAAAATATCAGGCAATAATGATAAATAACTCACAACAATCTCTAATGCCATTGATTTTGGATCCATAATAGACAATGCATGACATCGACATGTTTTTAGGGTAAGGGAAAATGATTTCGTCTTTCATTTAAAAGGAGGGTGATCTATGAATAAAGAGTGGTATAGAAAAACTCATACCATAGATGAAAACTTCATTATATTCTAATACATATATTTCAAATCCATCTATATACAACAAGCATAGTTGGTCCAGGGTATGGGGTAAATGAGTAGCCTTTTTCTCAAGAAGAAATTGATAATAGGAAAGTGTTAGGGTCTTGTCTTCCCTAACCCTTTGATTAGATACATAATATGCTATATATAGAGGCCATATCTAATAAATAAGGCTTACATAGTAGTGTGAAAACAATAAATGTAGGAAATCTTTCTAGAGGGTTTCACTTACAAAAAATTTCATTCCCCTGAATGTTACTAGGACATAAGTAGTACTACATAAGTAGGTTAGGAAGTGTAATTATAGATATTGTGATTTTTTTTAATCAGATATCTACACAATTTGAGGTTTCCCATTTGAAGAAAAAAAGAAAAATTACTTCCATGAAGAAATGTATGACAACTTATGGTATTTTGATTCTTTATTTTGTATTATTAGTGAAATTTGTTATTTTTATAGCGAGTATGAGTAAGACCTATTACTATAAACATCTTGATTTACTATTAAGGAACAACATAATTCATATTAAAGATCTTTCCTATTCACATATTTTACACTTTTTTAAGGCTACAAACATGTTCCATAGTTAACCAATAATATATTGATCTACTACTTGGTTGTACATATAGGGTAGAGGAAGAATACACATAGAAAATTCTAGAAGTTCCATAGTTGTATACGCTTATAACCACTATTTGTACTCCCATAAAATAGTACCTTATTTGTCAATAATTGTACATAGAATTGCACTTACATGTACCTAGGGTATATTGGAAGTCCTAAAAATAGTTATATATAGGTCGATCAACTATATTAATAATATAGTACTACTTAGGAAGATTACTCTGCAGTACCTAGGTAATTATGTACTATTCTTAAGTCTATATTCAACCTGACTTATTTAGTTCTTGATGAAACTAAGTCAAGTACTTGTTGGGCTATGAAAATATATCAATGTTATAATATGTGTCACTCATTGATCCTCAACACCCCTACAACCCTAATATTTACAATAAAAAATCTCATATTTATAATTTTGTATCGATAATTTTTGTTTTAGTCACTTGAATCCCTAATTATTCCATGAAATTCTTTAATAGATTGTTATATTGAAAATTTTGGCATTTTGTCATTGCAATATTGTTAAGCTTGCAATATAACTTGATTAGTGGAAAGAAGGATTTTTTTTCCAAAAAATATTGTTTTGAACCCATACTTGTGATATACCAATAATTATGGTACCTCACTTCATTAGTTTGTTTTGGTGTAGCTACTCAACCCATTATGAGGAAAACGTGGAAGAAACCCTAGAAAGTAGTACTAATTATTATGCTACCACTCTCTAGTAAACATTTTCTTTTCAACCATAATGTATATGGTGTTGGGTTTTGAAAAAGGTATGATTTTCCTCTTTATTACCTTGGTTGATAATATGTTTTTCAATTATTTTACTTTCAGTTTGAGGATATTTGGAAGAAAAGGAAAATGGAAAACAGTTGAAAGTATTTTCGATTGATTGAAGTATTTTTGATATTATAAGTCTCAATTTAAGTTAATGTGTGTGCAAAACAACTTGATTGGATGATCATTGTTTCTCCGAATGACTCGAAAGAGCTAAGTATTGACTACCATTATCTTAACTAGGGAAAGTCATGCTAGGAATATGCACAAGACAACTCAAAGAGATACAGATTGCTATTTGAAGTTCCAATCATCACAACGAGCAGTCATGAGGATCTCTTGATCCTCAGGATAACTCCATTTAGTAGATTTTTTATGTAATATCTAAGTCAGTGATAAATAGAAATGGAGGGAGACTTTACTTTTCATTCTTACAGTGAAATTGAGAAAAATGGTTTAACCTTTAAGTGTTATAAATTATTTTGTAAATTATTTTGATATTAATGAATAATTAAAGCTTTTACATTAAGTTCATGTATTGAGTTTCTTATGGCAGTTCCTTCTGGGGACCTCGGGCATAGTCACTGGAAGATTCACTGCTCAGTTGTATTATTTTCACTTACTCTCTTTGTGAATATTGATTATGCTATTTCCTTTCACAGTCGGAAGTGGATTGAATATTATGGTTTCTAATGCTACTACTTTTCCTGAGTTTGTTATATCCTCTTTTTGAGATTAAAGGTTTTACTGAATAAGTTCACTGAGTTATTTCAGCTTTGTAAGACTTTTGAATTGCAGCGTGGTTTAAGCAATTTTCCTTTCTGCATATGATTTTGTAGAAGCATTGTGAATTTGATTGTTGAATCTTGGTTAATTCCTTTGATGAGTTTGGAATTCTAGGTAATAGGAAGTAAAATGGTTATTGTGTGAATAGTTTATTTCTGCAATGATTGGATAAATTTAGGACTTCTCGTGAGTCTTTTGTAGTAATAGTTGCTTACATTTCGATCCTCTAAGATTTTATCTTTCACATATTGTGCTAAAAACCTTGAAATAAAATACAAATCCCAAGTTGTCAAGATAATAATAGGTTATATATCTGAGAGAACTGGGTATTTAAGACTGGAGGTAAGAACCTACATACAAAACAAGAAAAAAGATTTTTCTTAGTGCCCACTTGCAGTTGACATGCAGAGGTTATGTAGGTGTGTATGACTAGGGGAAAAAATATACTAGTACAACAGAAACCATTTCCAAAAACCACAAAAGCCCAGGGTCTGGTAGCCCTTGGGAGAACTACTATAGATGAGATGATTCGAAAAGTTGAATCTCAAGCATCATTAGGACCTTGAGCAACATATGGAAAGGGTTGTACCCTGATCCCTCAAGTAGCAGAGTCGCCAACTGCAGCTTAGACTGAGATTCATAGTAAAACTGAAGGATTTAAGGAGAGCTTTCAAAGCAAAATTGCCCCACACTCTAGTCCTTCACAAGAGGGAATTTCTTGTAATCTAAAGGAAGGAGAGGAAGCGAATAATGGAGTTGTTGAGCAAGACTCAGAATTAGGATCCCCTATGATCCTGATTGAAAAGGAAGTACTTGAAATCCCAGACTTAAGTAGTCTGGTAAAACCTCCTTGGTAACCGAGTAATGCTTCCTCCAAAATAAAACCTCCCGAGAAAGAGATACCTGAAGATTATTGGCGTATATTTGATCAAATGGAAAATAAACTAGCTCAAGGCTAGACCTCAACTTTGGATTATCCTATAGTTGATCCAGTGGCCAATACCCTGATGAAGGCCATCCCATTACAAATCATTCTGAGTTTTCATGGGATGACCTTAGAGGTTGTAGATGCTTTCCTATTCAAATTTGACGTTCTGTGCAGGGGATATGACTATAACACTAACCCTTAGAAATTGAATTTGTTTCCTTCTACCTTAAAGGGAGCAGGCTTATGATGTTTTATGGGCTTAGGCGGGGGTACCATAAATTCTTGGGATGACATGAAAAACATTTTTCTCCCTAAATAACAGTACTACTGTTGAACTAGGGATCTCAAATATGAAATTTTTAAAATGAGTGCAAGAGATAATGAAACCTTATAAGAATACGTAGAAACATTTCAGTGCAATTTAGAGAGGTCACCCTATGTTACATTGCCAAAAGAAGTATTAAAAGCTACTTTGATAGAAGGGATGAAAGAGAAATGGGTAGAAACACTGAGTTTAATGGAAAAAGGTGTTATATATCAAGAAGTATATGATGATATTATTCAATTGTGTATCAGGTGTTCACGTGTTAGCACACGGACTAGATCGAGAGGACAAGATTCCATCACTAGAAGAAAAAAAGCTCCCAGTAAGGGTGTGACTCGAACAAAAATCGGTAACCTACTAGAGGATTTCAAGACTAGCATTTTGGGCACACTGACTACGCAGTTAGATGTTTTGAAGGTGAAACAAAGACACGCTGAAACAAAATAATCAGTAGCCATATTTTGTTCACGTTATGGAAAGAAACATTGTCAAAGGGAATGTCCCCTAGATATGATTCAGACATGTGCTATTTGTATGAAAGATCATGCAACAGATCAATGCCCATCACTTCCAGGATTAAAAGTTGTGTTTAAAGAAGCCTAGGAGGAACCAAAACCAACATATTTGATGGCTCAACATTGACAATGGAAGGCTCGTACCGTAGGTGTGCTGTAAGATCCTTCTTTATTTTTTTCTAGGAAGTATAATCAAAATAAGAATATTGGGACCAGATGGAAAGTGCAACCATATTTTAATACCGCCTGGCAATCCCAACCATATCCCACATCACCCTGGCCAAAGAAATCATTTGTTGGATCTGGCTGGCCAAATTCAAAATATTCTACCCCATTTTGGCAGAATCCAACTAATAATCCCTATCCTTCATAATGGACTAATACATCTGCGCAAAATCCAATTTGGCCTCAAAATTGACAGCTCCCTATGGGATTAATTAATCCACATATGGGGATAGTCTCTCAATCTCAGTCCACACTGCAAGATCCTTTCTAGTTGCTTCAGAACCCTCAACCTCTGATATTACCCAATTGTCGGCTCAACCAAATCAAAATCCTAGCAATAGACCAATCTATTCCGTGCAAATTGTTGAGATTCTAGAATGTGAAACAAATCATGTATAATGTAATGAGCTCCGGTTAAGGTCAGGGCATGTCATTACTCTTGAAGAACGTAGGATTAAGCAATAATAGAAAAATGATAAAGAAAAACAAATTGTAATAAATTCGTTGATTGTGATTAATTTAGAAACAAACAAGGGAGGAGATGCAGTTGAATGAAAAAATCATGAAAAAATCATAATTTCTTCTCCCCCATTCCCTGAAAGAATTACGATAGCGAAATCAACCATCTATCTCGATTTCGATATTGTAGCAGAATTGAAAAACTTGTGTATAAAAATTCCACTCCTCCAGGCCATATAAGACATCCCAATCTACACCAAGATAATCAAATAATTATGCGGAAAGAAGCCTGGAAGGAAATTAAAAAATCCACCTACTATTCACGTAGTAGGAACTATATCTAACCTTATCTTAGGCAAACAAGTACCAATCAAGTATGAGGACCCAATAAACCTTATAGTAACTGTTCAGATACAAGGTTGTACCTTCCCAAACAAATTGGTAAATCTTGGAGAAACTATTAATATTTTGACTACTGGAACTTGTAATACTTTGGGAATCACTGCCTTAGAACCAACCTCAACACTATTAGAACTTGTTGATAGATTTGTGGTTAAGCCTGAAGGTACTTTACAAGATATAACCATCTCTGCCCATTCTTGGCATATCCTATGGATTGCTTGGTCATTAACCCAAGAAGTAGGTTGGACGAGCATCCTTTGATATTAGGTCGGCCATGGTTAACAACAACATATGTATACATAAGATGTCATGAAGGCAACATGAAAATCACTAAGGGAAATGTTGTGAAAAATCGTATTTTGTATCTCCCACCTAAACCAGGTCCGCCTGTTACAAACCCTCAGTTATGCCCACCTAGATATCTGGAAGAAAAAATACGCTTTCCTCTTACATTAGAAGAAGCTCTTGGACTTAAAGATCAATTAGAAGATCATTTAATTAGTAGCCTCATCAATAAACCAACTGTCATAAATAATCCAACATGCTAAATCGTAAAATCTATACTTGATAACGAGGCACAAGGAGACCCCCTGGAAGATTCAAATGATCAACATATTCCCATGACTATTGTTCATAACAACAGGCCAATTGAGATTGAACCAAGAAAAACCCTTAATATCAATGCTAATCTATAGAATCAGCAACAACAAAAACTAGTCTGCATCCTTCATAAATATAGAATCGTTTTTTCCCAGGAATACTCAGATATGAAAGGCATCGATCCACAATTGTGTACTCATCACATCTATATTGGGAAAGATGCCCATTCCATTCAGAAGCCCCAAAGGAGGTTAAACCCACACCTCATGGATATTGTGAAAGAATAACTACAAAAATTGTTGGATGTAAACTTTATATATCCCATCTCAGATAGCTAGTGGGTCTTCCCGTTGGTATTCGTCCCTAAGAAAAATGGAAAATGGTGAATTTGTGTAGACTACAGAGAACTTAATAAGGATAATCAGAAGGACCATTTTCCCCTTCCTTTAATAGACCATGTGCTTGACACTTTAGAATGAAGCAATTTTTTTCCTTCCTAGATGGCTTTAGCGACTATAATCAAATTCAGATTGCTCCGAAATATTAGGCTAAAACTACATTCACCTGCCATTAGGGTACATTTGCATACATAGTTTTACCTTTAAGATTATCCAACACTCCAGCTACATTCCAGAGAGAAATTTCGAGTATTTTTTCTGATCTAACTAATGAAGGACTTGAATTGTATATGGACGATTTTACCCCATATGGTGATGATTTTGATCAGGCTTTAAAGGATCTGGAAAAAGTTCTTGAATGATGTATTGCTACCAGGTTATGTTTAAGCCATGAAAAATACCACATGATGATGACCGAAGGTGTGGTTTTGGGACACTATATTTATGAGGCTGGAATTCAGGTAGAACCAACAAAAATAGAGGTAATCCTTAAACTGCATACACCCCATACATAAACTAAGGTACGTAGTTTCCTTGGCTATGCAAGGTATTACCACATATTTATAGAACATTTTTCAAAAAGAGTTGCACCTTTATATACTTTAACAGGTAATGTTGAATTTGAATGGTCTAATAAATGTGATATTTCTTTTCTAGATCTCAAGAAATGGGTTTCCACAGCACGAGTATTAAGAGGACCGAACTGGGATTTACCTTTCCACATCTCCTCAGATGCATCATATATAGCCATAGGCATTGTTCTTGGAAAAGAAGAGAACAAGAAACCCTACACTATCTATTACATTAGCACAAATATTACTTCTGCCGAATTAAGTTATATAGTGACAGAGCAAGAATTTTTGGTTGTTATATATGCTATTAGTCAATTTCAACATTATATAACAGGATATCTAGTTTTTCCTATATATTGATCACTCTGTTATCATATATTTGGCTAATAAACTAATTACTAATGGATGAGTAACTTGATGGCTATTGTTATTGTAGGATTTTGATATCATCATCAAAGATTCACTAGGAACAGAGAACCCTTCTGCAGATTTCTTGTCTCGTCTTCCTAAAACAACTGATCCTCTATCAGTACATGACCAATTCATGGATGACCATTTATTTGTTGTGACAATCAAAACAACCTGGTATGCAAATGCGGAAAATTATTTAGTAGTTTGAAAATCTTCAGCACAACTATCAACAAGGGAAAGGACACTCATTATCTAGTGCAGCGCACATTTCTCCTGGATTGGCAGGTATATTTTTCACATCGATTCCAACTTTCATATTCATGGGTGCATAAGAGAAGATGAAATATATGATCTCCTAAAGGATTTCCATGATGAACCCTACGACGAAAAATTTGCAGATTGTAGAACTAGACATAAAGTTCTTTAGATGGGCTATTACTAGCCAACAATATTTAAGGATGAAAAGAAATATGTTCAAGCCTGCGACAACTGCCAGAGGATGGGTTGTCCTCGCCAAGTTGACGATATGTCCTTACAACCACAATTGGTGGTGGAACATTTTGAAGGATGGGCATTGGACTTTGCTGACCCCTTTAATCCACCATCAAATCAAAATGTTTATATATTGGTTTCCAAGGCTTATGTGAATAAATGGGTAGAAGCAGTAACATTGATGAGGGCCACAGAGGAACGAGTGATTAATTTTCTCTTTGAACTATTTGTGCGATATCACCCATAAGAAAACAAACAAGTGGGGAGCACTAACAAAGTCTTGGAAGAAATTTTGACTAAAACAGTCTCAACAAGTCATGAGAATTGGGTAGCCAAGCTCTCGGAATCCTTGTGGGCCTATCAAATAACATGGCACAACACTACCGATTACTCCCCTTATCATCTTGTCTTCAGTAAAGAACTAATTTTTCCAATAGAATTTGAGATAAAGGCTCTTAAGATGGCCCAAGATATTGCACTGGATTTTACAGAAGAAAACAGACAAGTGGGGAGCACTAACAAAGTCTTGGAAGACATTTTGACTAAAAGAGTCTCAACAAGTCATCAGAATTGGGTAGCCAAGCTCTCGGAATCCTTGTGGGCCTATCAAATAACATGGCACAATACTACCGATTACTCCCCTTATCATCTTGTCTTCAGTAAAGAACTAATTTTTCCAATAGAATTTGAGATAAAGGCTCTTAAGATGGCCCAAGATATTGCACTGGATTTTACAGAAGCACAAACATAATTCCTACAACAACTTAATGAATTATATGAAGCATGCCTATTTTCTTTCCAACTCATAAAAATTATTCAATAACAAAGGGTTAGATGGGACAATAGGCTTATTAAAAGGAAATCATTTCAAAAAGGTGACTAGGCATTGTTATTTGATTCCAGATTCCAGGACTTTCCCGGGAAATTTCAAATAACATGTCTGGGACTTTATGAAATCCAAGAAGTACATGATAATGGTACCATAAATTTAACCACAATTGACGGGTCTGGTACTCCTTTTTTGGTAAATGGACATCGGCTACGCCTCTATCATCAACGGCTCACGAAGGAATATTTTTATCAAGATGTAAGTAATGATCCTACTTTTCAAATTATAGTTGCTTGCGGTGGTAACCCAGTAGCTATATCTCTATGAAATATGTTTTTTTTCATGTTGTCCATAATGTATACACTTTTCTTTGAAATTTGATTAAGTTGTCTTCTTCTTTCTTTCTTTCTTTTCTTTCGACATGCTGGAATTTTGGCACAATTGTTGTTCCTTACAACTTAGCCCTTGTCTCTTTCTAGTACATTTGTTGTTCCTTTCGTTACAACTACTTCTGATTTCAAAGAAAAAAAATTCCTTCCCTTCGTTACAACTATTTTTCATTACAAAGAAACAATAGTTATTCCCTTCATTACAACTGTTATTCATTTCAATGAAACAATTGTTGTTCCCTTCATTACAACTATTGTTCATTTCAACAGCTTTTGTCCCCTTTGTTATAGTTGCTGCTCATTTCAAAGTGACATTTTCCACCCCCTTTTTACAATTGTCATTCACCCTAAAAGAGAAAATATTGTTCCCTTTATGATGGTTGTTGTTCTTTACAACCCAACTATTGTTCCTTTGAGCCGATTGATGTCCTCTGTATGCATGGCTATCCTTTTGGTTATGAACTTCGATGTGAATTTTAAATGTATTAATATCTAGTTTATCATGGTGATAAATATAGAATCTTCTTCATTATGCTTTGCATAATATCTCTTTTTTTCATCTAACACATCCTATCAATTTATATATTTGCTCTATATCCAGATTTATAACCACCATACTATTTTTCTCTTTCTTATTTACTCAAATGGTGATTTTCTTAAAAAACATAATAAAAGGACTAAGACATATCTTATCTGGCATTTTTTTTACTTCTCACAACATTCCTAACTCTTCAGGAGTTGGTGAGCCTACTTTAATGATTAAAAATAATAAAAGGAAAAAAGAAATTATGGAAATGTACTCAAGTTAACGTTTCTTGAAATGATAGGGGGTCTCCTCACGAGCTAGCCTACCATGATCATAGGAGATTAACATAAGTGGCATTCCCATTATGGCTACCAAACGAAGGTAATGGTCTTTGACACTAGTGTCAAAGGATAAGAGATCTCATCCCAAGCTGACTTGTTTACTTTGTTACGATCTATTGAATGGAATTCTTGTTATATGGGTATCACACTGGAACAATGGCCTTTCTCAGAATAATCATCAATTTAGTGCCTTTTATTATCATCTATATGGGTGCGTACGATCTAACTGTCTCCCGTTACAATTCATTAAATAACTCCATATAGACCCGATTTTTCACACTCTTAAAAGGTTGTGGTAGACCTCTATCCTATTGGAGGAGGTAGGAAATATCACATGTATAATCTGATGGGGTATAGTCAGCAAAACCTTGTAATTAATATGATATTTTGCTTCGTGCATAATACTTATTTTGACATAATATATGTTGTTTTATCAAAACTCTTCTTGTTCAATAGCTTTTGATGCAGGCACTGTAGCCATTTCATGATTTAGCAAGCATTGGAAGAAAATATATTTGCTGCAAACCCACTCTGTTCACGATTATTGAGCAAGTGCGTAGGATCCTAGAATTTGTAGGATGGGTGCAGTACTTTGCTCTATTACAGGGGTTTGACGATGGTGTCGGCTTGGAATTTTTGCAGAACATAAGTAATGAAGGCACAATAGTCTGAGGTAGGAAAATGCTAGTTAATGAAATAATCTTAGTAGACATCATTGGTCTTCCCACAGAAGGGATAAAGTGGGTAGATAAACCCACTGGACTTCAAGATGCCGTGGATTTATTTGTAGACCTTGGTGAGGAATTGACCTGGAAAGATAAGGGTCTTCACCCTGCTTCACTCAGTGAGCCATGACAGGAACTACCTGAAGTAATTCAGAGGTATATCATGTACGATGGGCATGATGAGGTGGTAAGACCATGACATCTTAAAATTCTAGCAGTTCTTAAACTAAAAATAGCAATAAATTTTCCTGGTCATCATGGTCTGATCAAATTAATAGTCATTAGAGAATTTACCTAGTTCCAGCTAACATAGGATAATTTCATAAGGCCTAATTAACCATCATCTTTAGAAGAGATACCTGGAAGAGAAAATGAGCATCATGAAACAAAAATTTCCCAGCCTGAATGGGGAAATGTTCAATTGGAAGAAGAAAATCGGACCTCGGTAGTGAAAACTCCAAAGAGGGGTCGGAAAAGAGTAGCCCCTATTTTAGCCTCTCTCTCTATCAAACATAGAAGGTATGTCCATTTAAACTGACCTAGAATTTTTACTGAGCATGTAGTGGAGGCACGACCATCTCAAGGATCCCTTGCAGAATAGTAGGGAAATTTCCCTCCAGATTATGAGGAATAAATAGCTTGAGTTTTAGAAAATATGGGGACTATGAATGCAGAAGATGTGGGTTGTTCTGAAAACCCACTAGAACGAACTCATACCCCTAATCCTTCGACCTCCACCCACAGCTATCATGATGAAAAAGTATTACCTCCTTAGGAAAATACTAGAAGCCTGCAGGAATCCATTGAAACGATGAAGGAACCAGATTCTTGTACGGAAAGAAACTCTTTTGTTATCTTCAGAACACCAGAAGTCAGAAGGTGACTGAGTGATCAGGTGCTCAAGTTTATGTTATAAAAATAAAAGAGTCAGAATTCTGTTAAACTCAGTGTCAGATTGAATAGTTTGACATTCTGAATCCAACGGTGTGAACAAAACTCAAATCCGAGCTTGTATGTAGAAGTTAGAGAAAGTCAGATTCCAAGTTTGACTTGTCTACATGGCAAGATTAGATGACATGGAAAACCCCTTTAGTGAATGAGGAGGCGCCAAGTGGTAGTTTTCCATTTCTCCCTGGATATTGTAAATCAAAAGTCGCATGTGGGAAGGTGTTTAAAATAGGCCTTAAGACAACCAGGGTTGTGATGCAATAAGGCAATCACATATCGCAATCGTAATTGGTGAAGGGAAGGAATTTCAATAATTGGTCCCTGACAAGTTTGGGTTGTGATGTGATATCGAAGATCACAATCACAAACAGGTCTCACATATTTACAACCATCGATAAGACTCCACCGATAAGACTTCACCGATAAGACTTCACCGATTAGGATGAGCAATGGAATCCCGAATTCGATAAGTTATGCATTCCAGCTAATAATCCCATCAGGTCTACTCATATTGTAATCACACAGTCACTGCTTTGTTCACAAGACCATATGCCAGGTTTTTACGTTGACTACAATTTGTGGTATGGCCGACAGGTTATGGCTTGTGACGTGGTGAAACATTTGCCCAGTTAGCAGATTTTGGAGTGAAAATGGGGGTTTTTGACAGTTTTGGAGCAATTTCTGGAACAAATAGTGGGATAACTAGGAGAAGTCATAACTTCTTCAGTTCTTGTCCAAATTGGATGCAAAAAGAGGCTAGATAACCATTTTTGAGCATTGTAAACACACTTTTGTTGTAATTTTGAGCATAATAGAGAGGCCCAAGCATTGGAAGCTGGACCAAGGAGACGTAGACCAGGAGGGGCGAACTCCTCATCAAATATCTTTGTTGTGTGTTGTATTTTGATGTTGTTTGTTGTTATTTTTCTATGGTTTAGCATACGTTTTAGGTTAAATTGTTTATAACATTTACCTAAGAAAATCTCATGGGAATCAGTTAATTAAGAAAATGATGAATCCTTAAGCACTTGATAAGCAAATGATAATCATCTTGGGTTTTATTCTGAATGGGTAATTAGCACAACATTACTAATCTGCTCCATTTCATACCAAGTTGGTATCGAAACACTTGTTTTTCTTACTAGATTTTCTTTGTAAAAGAAGGATTTTATTGTTTGCTAGTTTTGTGTCATGCTAACAAGATTAAAACTCAAAAGAGGTGAAGGAAAGTTGGTTGAAAGACCTGAAGTTGGGTCAAGGGGAAGAAGAGAAAGGTTGTTATAATCTCCAACACCAGTTCAGCCTTAAGTTGCATTTGAGACTCAAAAGATCTCCTCTTATGAAGGAGAACCTACAAACATGACAAAATATGAGAATACCTTCGCAAAGGCTTCTTTGATATGATAGAGATGGTGAAGGTCCTCTATGAAAAGAGAAATAGCAGGTTGCAGGGAGAAAGTTCCAAACCTCCCAAAGGGGAAGGCTCTTCAGGAGGAGGTAATGGGAATGGAGACAAACCTCCACCCTTTCCACCATCTTCTTCTCCTTCATCTTCACAAGCTTCTTCACAGTCTTCCACTAATACAACCCTTACTCATACTCATCATCATTCTTCAAAAGGAGATGGAAAATCACCACTACTTAAACTTGATGGTAAATCCGAGTTGCCCATGTATAATGGTGAAGTGAATGCGGAGAAGTTTGATAATTGGATTCATCAGTTAGAGGTGTATTGTAGAATTAAGAACCTTCAATAGGATGATATAAAAATTTGGTTAGCCTCATTGATAATGGAGGGTGCAACAATCATCTGGAGGGAAGTAAGGACTCAAGACGAGATCAAAAAACATCATAGTATCTCTATTACATGGTTTGATCTCATTGCTACTATAAAACCATAATTCTACTGTTTACCTCATATGCATAAAACAATGATGAATTGGAAAATTTTCAGACAATTAAAAGGTCAAAATGTTCAAGAGTATACTCAGGAGTTTAGGAGAAGAGCTCGTATGCTAGGAGTAGACTTGCAGTCATAAGATACTTTGTTGAAATACATAGGAGGTCTGCATAGCTATTGTAGACAGACCATTCTTATGTTTAATCCCACCAATCTTGATGAGGTTTGTGCTCAAGCTACACACCTCAAAGAAAGAGGTTATAATGTACAAGAAGAAGGTAAGAAGAAACCATTCCAGAGTGGTGAAAACGGAAAGAAATTTAAAGGAAAGCTGAAGAAAAATGCTTCTGTTTAGAAAGAAGGGGAAAAACCTCTGTGCAAGAATTTTTTCGAAAGAGGGCCATGATGAAGCACATTGCTGGAAGATTCATCCTGAATTAAGACTGAACAAATTTAACAATAAAGGGAAACAAAAGACAAACACTATTGTACAAGAAGATGGGTTTCGACTCACATGATGACACAAATATTGCAGCCACAGTCACTAAAGGAAAAGTCATGGAAAAAACAAGCAAAGAGGAAGTCGTGGCAAGCACTAGCACAAAAAGTAACTCCAACAACGCTTCAAATGAAGAAAACAAAATTGAGTTGTTCCATATCAGAGTTATTTCCAAACACACCAAGATTGATACGTTGTTTGACAGTGGATCCCAGGCAAATTTAGTTTCTACAGTCTTGGTAAAAAAGTCTTATCTGGAAACAGGGCCTCATCATAAACCGTATCCATTGGGTTAGATAACCAAGGATGTAAATCTTTAGGTCATAAGCTAGTACATTTTCAGGTTTGCTATTACTGCCAATTTCGTTGATGAAGTCGAATTAGATGTAGTGTCATTGGATATTTCTAGAGTTGTGTTGGGTAGCCCATATATGTATGATCAGAAAGCTGTTTTCAATTTATTTGAGAACAAATATCATTTTTTCAAAGATGGAGTGGAGTATATTGTGAGAGCCCCACGTAGAAATCTTAATTTGTCTTTAGCAAGCGCAGGGAAAATGAAGCGAATGGTCAATGCTAGCAAGAATCTCATGCTCCTTATGATCAAGCAAGAGAATGACACAGAGAATGAATCCTTTGTAGACTATGATGTGAAGCTGAAAGTTGAATTGGTTGATGTGGTCAATCAATATTGAGATGTCTTTCAAGAACCAAAGGCAATGCCACAAAAAAGGGGAATTCCGCACAAAATTCAGCTACAGTAAGACTGTCCACCATCAAATATTGGTATGTATTGAATGTCAATTTTGGAAAGTTTAGAAATTAAGAAACAAGTCCAGGAATTGTTATATAAAGGTGAAATTCATCCCAATACTTTGCCATGTGGTTCACCAATTGTTTTGGTACCCATGAAAGATGGAACCTAGCGCATGTGTGTAGATTATCGAGCTTTGAATAACATTACCATAAAGAATCGATACCCACTACCTAGAGTAGATGATCTGCTAGATCAATTGAAGAATGAAAAATATTTCACTAAATTAGACTGGAGAAGTGGATCTCATTATGTTATGAAACAAGCTCAAGAAAAGATAGAAAAGATAGCTCAACGCCTTAGAATTCAGCCTCTTCGAGGGGGCAACCTCCTTTACATTACATAAATGAACAATTCTTGGATGATACAAATGACAAAACCTCCTTTCTATATATAGGTGTCTAAGGAGTCACAATATAACCCAGCCGACCTAACAATAATAATATAAAGCCACAAAAATAACAATAGAGGGATTCTATGGGGCACAGTAATAACAATATGGGGGCAATAGGGGCACAACAATATAAATAAGGGGTACAACTACCATAGTAATGGGGTAATCACTAGTATTATAGGGACCCAACATGTATTAATGAATGAAGAGGCGATATTCTAGGCTTGTTTGCAATTACATCTCAAAGCTTTACTTTTCTTTGGTCATTGCATTTTCATAGGTGTCATCTTTATTTCTTAATTTGCAAATGAGTATTCATTGAAATATTATGTTTTTTATCTTTCTCCTCTCTCTTTTGGATGAACTATCTCAATGTTAAATGTTTTCACTTTTTCTATATTTCATCTAAAATATTCTTCCACAAAGCAAGTACTTGCACTATTAAACTCTAAATTAAATGGACTTCATGGATGAGATAGGTAAGATTCAACAAGTGCTTCTTAAGTCCTTACTAATGGTTGTTGTTACTAATTATATGTTTATAGTGCTTTTTAATTTCTCAATACCTCCTTTCAAGAGGAAATCAAATTCATAATAGTTTTCTGATGAACTTAAAGGTTTGGATTTCAATACATGTCGCTTGACTTGTCTACTCTTATTGTAGATCAAATACTATGGCCATATATTTTTTATCTTATATGATTTCTTATATAGCTAAAATTGTATGGATTGGTTAGCCAATACATGAAACTCGAATTTTAAATCCAAGAAACAAGAGATACCTTTAAAACTAAAGGCTTGATCTCTTTAAATTACATCATTTAAACCTAAAGATGATCTCTCTAAATTACATCATTTTATTCCAATTTGAAGTATAATCACTAAAAACTTGGAGATGTCTCAATTGCAATGCATGGTTACTTGAGTTAAATATTCATCTATTTGCTTTCAGTATTTCCAACCTTTAGTTAAACATTTATTTTATCAGTAAACTTTACACAAAATTATCTAGCAATAGGGCGTATTGTTGGATAAGCCCTTGTTATTGTTATCTTCAAGAATCCGTGATAAGCAGAATATTAAAAAATTGAGCAAAAATTTATGGAACACGCATCAATTACCAATATATCACGGTTAAGTATTTTAGTCAGTAATATGATTGAGATATATTTTATTGATTATATTATTATTATAGTGGGTGAAAGATAGATATTAGTATAAATTCATTGATATATATATTTATTAATTTATTATTATTATAGTGGTGAAAGATTAGATATTAGTATAGATTTCATATTTAGTACGGATCTAGTTGAGCGAGAGTGATTTCAAATTTCTTCAATTGAAAACTTTTTTGAGAGTGCATCTTCATCCTTTGCGATCGCTCTTCTATATAATTTTTCATTTATTTTAAATTGTATTTCATTTTTTATTATTAATATCGTAAATATTGCATATTAATTTTATATTATACTTGATATTTTTTATTTTTTATTTTTAACTTTCAATTATTTGTTTTCCTTGATCATTGAATATTTTATTATATACGACATTAAAATGTTTACTTTTAGCATTTTTTTCTATATATAGAGATCTATGAAGATGATATCAACATAAATTAGTTAACATAGAATAGTTTAACATATTAAACTATTTTTGAAAGTATAAGGTTTAAATATGATACTCACATTAGCAACTACCTTGACTCTCAGGGTCTCACCTAAACTAATAAACTACTACTCTAGATTTATGGATTGATCGATTAAGTGCAAAAGAAACTACCTTCTTCTGTCAATTTAATCTATTGTACACTTACGTTCTCATTTAATAATTTGAGAAAGAGAATAAGAAAGTGGTCGGTGAAAGGTAAGTAGAGTGTTAGCACCGATTAATCAGTCATTGTTCCAACAAGTCATGGTGTTCTTGGGTTTGACACCATCTCAGGAATGAAATTGGTTATACTTGTATACGACAAATTATATTACCTCATATGGACAAGAGGACACTTGTCAACTCCAATGTTGAGCACAAACGGAATTACACATTGCCCTCATAATGGGTTGTAGAATAAGCCTCTTGGCTCAATAACTTGTATTAATTATATTATTAATAAAGTATACCAACAATTGACTCAAAAAGTAACAAAGAGATGTTTATAACACTGTTAAATCGAAAAAGTTGTACTTTAGTTCGCATAATCTCAATATCAATATGATTATTTTACATACAATTTGAAAGCATACCTTCATGAATGTTGTTAGGAGGCTATGAAAATGTATAATTATCACAAATATCATTTGTAATTAATTGAAATTTTTTTTATAGATGTGTTTATTTTTTCTATACAGTTCATAGATCTTGAAGATCCATGATTGCTATGTCTACATAATTTCAAGTTTCATGGAATTTTTTAGAGTAGTCTTAGTAGTAGTCATATATCAAAGGTTGAGAATTATGTCAAAAATAATTTTGGTTTTTTGTGTTTGAAATTAAATTGAATGATTAAAGAAAATGTAAGATATAAACGTATGTCATATGAACATTTTAGAAAAATGGTATTACTAAGTAATTATATTGTCCCATGTTTTCGTAAAAAAACCTATTACATGTTAAAAATAATTTTCATGGTTTAAAAATCTTAATACATGATTTTTGTCGTTGTGTTATACTTAGTTAATAATAGTATTTTTTATAATTAATAATAAAATATTTGAAATAACAAAATTATAATTTAATTAAAATTTATAATCTTTTTCAATTTAATAAATTAAAATGTATAGGAAAATAAGTTTTTTTAAGTTAATATTAATCCATTAATTTATTAAATCATTTAAATATGAATAAAAATATTATGTTATACTTAATTAATAGATAATAATTAGTGATCACAAGCATTAGGGTTTATAATATTGGGTTTAGTATTGGGGTTTATAATATTAGATTTAATATTAGAGTTTATAATAATAAGGTTTAATATGATCGTAATTGATATTAATATTAATATTAATATGAATATTAAATCTCTATCGTACATCTAATAATTATTAATGTGGTTAATATATGTCAATCACATTTAGTTATGTGACTGTGCATGTGCTTGATAGATTCTTATCAACATGTACCAAGCACATTTACTAATGTGATTGGGCTAGCAATAGCGATGAAAAACATCACGCACAACTTTTATATGATATGTTCATTTCTATTACCTCTTAAGACAACTTCAATATTCAATATTAATTCATTATTCAAGGCGAGGTTGAAGATGAAGGAAATCATAGATATGAAGAAAATCATTATACCATGAGAGGATGTCACTAGAAGTGGATCATAAGTTTTTATTATGTGATGGCCCCCCATTATTTTTTTTTTCAAGTATGGTGAAATATATCATAATCTATGTGTTAATTTAATGGTCAATAGTAATAAGGACTATCAAAACCACATTAAAAAATATGGTGATAAATGACGATCGGAATATATCAATCACATCATCAACTGCTTCTATTGAGTCATCAAAATTTTACAGAGGATTTTCTATGCAAACACTATTCTCCCAATTTCACTCTGACCAAATTTGTTGACGAGGAGAGATAAACAAAAACTACCAATTCTATACCAAAATTGTAAACACGTCCATCCAATGTATACATCTAGAGGCTAAAAAACATAAAGGATATATATAAAACCAACCATCATCACTAGTTATGAGGAGGAGCTAGAGCCTGAAAAACATTGAGATGGTTTGGGGGTCGAAGACTTGCATGCACTTGGAACTCAAAATGATAAATTATGTGCTCAATCGGATCTTGTCTTTTATTCAAACTGTTGGATACCTATACCAATAGGTTTCATATTTCATGATTGGCAAATTCAAATGCCAAATATGCTCTGCTTTGCTTATACAAAGATCCCATATTTCCAAGACAAGGAAAAGTGTGTACATGCCTTCATGTTTACTAAATTTTGATGGATGGTCCAACAGTCTAATCTGGATCATGCCATGTTTCAATTTTCTGTTGTAGAATAGAGAAAGAAGTCTGTCCAAACTGTTAAATCTTGGCAGACCAATAGTTAGGTAGAGAAAACTAAGGCTCCCAAATGCTTAATCTGGGGCCTTGGAAGCAATAAGGGCAATACTAGATAGGCAATCAAAAGAAAAAGCCAGTGGAAAAGAAAAGGCACATAAGGGTCTGCAAGTCCAAGTGCACCCTTCCAGAAGAAACAAAAAATGCTAGGCAAGTAGATGGGTAGCTAGATGGGGTTGCAGAAGTGGTGTTCCTTTCAAACTGAATCTTGCTGGTCAATACAAGGAAAGTAACACAATGGAGCATGTCTAACTTCCCTTTTTTCCTTGTTTTACACTCATTACTAACATCCCTTCACCAGTTGTGTTTATGAAAGAAATTCAAGGTTTTATGTTGGTTCTTGTATCCTTTAAGAGACACATTTCTTGTGCAAAATTCTTTTCATTTTGATCTACTCCCTAAGCTAAGTTGTTTTTAAATAAACTTAGTGATATCACTCCTCATTCACCCTCTCCCTCCATATTAACCCTTAACTTCTATTATCTAATTCCCTATGTCACCCTTTCCCTACTAGTATAACACCATGGTGTATAAACCTCAAGCATTCTATAAATATCCCCCCCTTGGCATTATAGCCATATGATTCACTACTAGTATTAAATTGACATCTGGTTAGTTTAAGAACCCAAGCCTTACCTCTTTGTCTCCCTCAGAATTCATTTACCCATTCAACCCCCCATTTGCCTAAGAAACCTTGGAAAAAACCCATTTGTACCCTTTAACCCGCTCAAAAGGCAAAAATACCTTGAAAACCCACTTTTCTGCCTTATCCTAAGTTTGGGGCCCATGTGCGCTTTTATACAAAATTACATCAAAAACCCATTTATCCGAAGTTTTGAGCCATATGCGATTTTGCAAAGAAATTCATTGAAAAAACCTTTATTTTCGCCTTATCCTAAGTTTTGAACTATGCGGGACTTTACAAAGAAATACACGGAAAAACCATACAAACCCGTTAATATTTCTAAGGGTCCCGCCGGGCACAAATCCCGTGAAAAATACTTTTTTATTACCCGCCCGATGCCGTATCGTCGGGACAGCTTATCGACCCGTCGACCGTCCGATCGGGTGCTTTTCATCCAACGGTTGATGTGGTTATCGGACCGGCCCCGACGTCTGAAAGATAGCATCTGATATCTGTTAGAGGTTGACGTTAGGCCTCAGCCACGCGTCGCCCCCACAGCGTATCGGAGCCCCCTCTGACAGATTCCCTTCTGTATCATAAGTGGTGCGATATGAAACCGCTTGCGGTTTCCGGTTTCCACTAAACCGCCTGCCAGCGTCACTGCCAACGTCATCGCCACGTCCGCACCCCCGTCCGCCATTGCTCCACCTATCTGCCACCTCACCACCCCTGTGGACCACTCATAGGCCGCCACGTCACCTGATGATGTCATGCTGACGTCATCCGACCCTGACCCACCCGATGACGTCATGCTGACGTCATCTGAAAAAGACGCGAATGTCCCAAAAATCCATATTTTTTCCAATTTTCCGCGTTTTTTGCACTTTTTGCAAAAACTTCTGTTGCGCCTTCTGCATGCATTTTACGTCCAAATTTGCACCAACCTGCTCAATTCGACTTGGAGACCTTCGGCGTGCCCACCCACCTACATTTGTGACCCGGACCGTCAAGTTTACCAGATATTTATCCCTGCAAATCCTCTCTGCGCCTGGTTTTGTCTACAAATTGACTATATTCACTTAAAAACACTGAGAAACACATAATTCACCAGCAAATCCCTTTCGCCCAGTTCCCATTTGAAGTTGAAAGCTCGAAATTCACTAGCTAAGCCTTGTTTAAACAAAGCTTTCCCATAGCCTGCATTCTGTTCGCGCAGTCGTGAATAGGGAAACCGAACCTACACCTAATTACTAAGAAAGAGCTTGTTAAAGACAAGTATTTGCCTTCTCAAGTGCTGCGTGCAGTATTTCAATTGCTGCCATGACCCTTCTGCCTTCTGTTTCTCAATTCACCTCTTCTTCCAAGAAATACTCTTTTCTGTTACTCAGCATAAGTAACATCAATTACATACAAAACAGAGTTCTTAAGTAACCATGGAAACTCCAGTAGCACCTGTGGCCCTCAATATTGCCCCTTTGAATGCCCCTCAGAGAGAATTGGAGTGGCAGGATTTAGCAGACTT